>JANHGL010009057.1:0-23750 GCA_024611195.1 Ceyx melanurus
ATCCTGCTCAGGCAGGGGGGTTGGACTAGATGATCTTCTAGGTCCCTTCCAACCCCTAACATCTGTGAATCTGTGAATCTGTAATCCCACACAAGCACAGGGGCCTCCTGTGCCTCCTTTCACCTCTCAGTTCTCCCCTTTTCCCCCTGAATTCTCCCCAGGCCAGGAGGGAAAACATTTTTTTAAAAGCCAAGAAAATGTTAAAAAATAAAACCAGCAAAATCCCACAGTGCTTCTCTTTTTTGGGATGTTTTGATAGTTTTGCAGGGCAGCTTGGTGCTCTACCAGCTCTCTTAAAACATACTAGTTTTTTAGTATTTGCAGCTCACTTCCTGTATGAGGTTACTTTGTTTATCACAAACCCCCTATTTTTAAACCCATTTCTGCCAATAAGTAATTTGAAAGTTAATGTCACGTGCTCATGACTGATCCCCTCCCTGATCCTTGGCTGACTCTGACACTGCTGCCAGCCCTGGGAGGGCTGGGATGCCATGCCACCAGAACCCAGTGGAGTCTGGGTGGTGGGGGGCCCAACACCCCCATTTCTTGTCCATTGATGCTCAGGAGGTTTATTTGTGTGTTTCAGAATAAACTCTTTTCTAACACAGGGCTGCATAGCTGGTCCTTGGCACTGGGACATGGCGAGGCTGAGATGCAGCTCCTGTTTGTCCCTTTACTCTTGCTCCTTCCTCTTCACATACTTCCTCGCACACCATACTCCAATTAGAGCCACCAATTAGCTCCAATTAGCACTGGAACCGTGTGCCATGGAGAAGTTACTCAGAGGAGCTGTGGTTTTACACCATGCTCACCATCCACTCCCCCCCCCCAGCCACCCCCACCCGTTTAGAATGCCTGTCGTGCCATTTTCCAGGTTTAGTTCCCCTAATTAACAGCCAAGATAATTATGTCTTTGTCAAAAAACTCCCCACTGAGACTGCAGTGGCTGTGATCACACTGGGATGAAGCATGTTTTAATTAATGTCCAGAAGAGAAGGCTTCCCGCAGGCCCTCCTGGGAAAAGAAAAGTATGAGCCTGTCAAAACACTGGTGAGGAGAAATTAATCAAATCAGGGAAGAAAAGGCCCCAAATACCCACAAGGGTCCTCACCCCAGCCCCAGCATGTCATTGCTGCAACAGCCAATGTCTTTGTGGTGCCAAAGGACTAGTTTTTGTAGGTATGGTGGTGTCACCAACAGGAATAACTCCATCCTCTCATTTTTATTGTGTAGACTGAGCATTAGACTCATAGACTCATAGACTTATTTTTGTTGGAAAAGACCTTTAAGATCATCAAGTCCACCCATTAACCCAGCACTGCCGGGGCATGGCTAAAACATATCCCTCAGCATTACATCTCCATGGCTTTGAAACCTTTCCAGGGATGGGCACAGGTCTTAATTTTTAAAACTCCCCAGAAAAGACTCCAAATGGTTTTGGGATGCTGAGGCAGCAGGTGGGTAGTGGCTGGCAGGCACCTTGCAGAGCCTTTGCCTGTGGGCAATGTGAAGGTCCCTTTGGTCAAGCCATCCTTGGGCGTGAGTTACACCATGTATGTTCAGCCACATTAAAGCATCTGTAATGTCTCTGCTTCTAGGGACCTCCCTAACCATGTGCCAGGGCAGCCTGAGCAAGACTCCCCATAACCACCTGCCATCCCCATCTACATTGGGTTTGACGAGAGGAGAGGTGGACCATCCTAGAACCTGACAGAAATACAAGAAAACAGTGGAAACAGTGAAAAAGTGAGCTTTGTTGCAATATGAAAATAAAATGCAAAACTGGTGGGTATTTTTGGCTGTTTAAGGCTGAACAGGTGTTTGAAAGGTCACATGTGAGTCACTGGAAAAAAAAATAATTTAAAACTCTGCATTTTGAGAGCCTGGCAGCATGATGGTGGCACTGGATGGCAGCCATTGGCCACACAGAACTGACAAAGCCATGATGTTCAGTCCACACCTGATGGGTGCTTGATGCTTTTTGTGCCCTGCCAAACCCCCCCATGAGTGCAACACTCGATACACCCACTCAGGGACCTCATTGGCTTTGGTTGCTTGTCCTTTGTGAGGCAGGTGGGGGTTTAAGGGATGTGGGAATGTCCTGGGTTGCTTTGGAGCTGGACTGAAGTCCTGTGTGGCCTTCACAGTGTGCAAACAAGACAGTCTGGGGAGGCACAGAGTGTTTGGGGATAGAGTGCATATAAAAAGGCTTCCTTCTGATGGAGAGGAGGCAGGCTTCTTTCAGATGGCTTGTTCCATGAGCATTTTTTTTTTTGTTTTCCCTTTTCAAGGAATAGAGGAAGATTGTCATCCTCAAAAAAAAATCCAAAAAAAAAAAGTGCATGTGGTCTTAATTAGTTACTAAAGCAAAAATTCAAGACCACAAGAAGAAAGAACCTGTCACTTTAGGAGGACCCAGACGATGTAATCTTTGGTGGACCTGGGCTATGACCACTTTGGACTTGGCCATGGCCAACCTTGTTCATAAGCACCTTTGACTTGGCCATGAGCAAACCAGGCCATGACCACCTTCAATCTTGGCACAACCAATCTAGGCCATGACCACCTTTAACATGGTCAACCTAGACCTGGTGATGGCCAAGTACATGCCCAGAGGCAAGATATTGCCAGTGCTCTGCATGTTGCTGGTAGGTCAGCATTTATTTTCTCTGTTGTCTCATTAAGGTCACCAGGTTCAGGCTGACAATGAGCTCATTCCAATGTGAGTCACAGCAAAGACAAATGAAGTGTGTGTGGTGTGACAACTTGCCCAGACAGGCTGGTGGGCTTCCAAATGCCAGTGGGACCAATGAGCCAAGGACAGAGTGGAGCCATCAGCTGCCAGAGCCTTGGCTGGGCAATAAAGCCTGTTTTTTTTGAGTTACAGGAGCCCCCCAAATAGCACCTGAAACCAATAAACTTCCCTTTCAGGAACTTCTGTAATTTGAAACACACACAAGAACAACAACAACAACAAAAAAAAAAAATCCAAATTTTTTTTCTGTTTGTCAAGCAGTGCTTTTGGGCTTGTTTTGAAACACATAGTGGTGGGAACCAGGGCGCGGGAGCATTCACCACAGGCTGCAGCTTCTCAGTCTGCTCCCCCATCAGTTTCTTCCCGTCTCTCAGCCTCTCCAGCTGACACGTGGTCTCACTATGTTGCATCACACAAGCCCAGCCCATATTTCAGAAGAAAGCAGCTAAAAATGTTCCCTGAAAACCATGCATAGAGCCCACAGCTGCACTGGTTGGCCGACCTTCCAAAGGGGAATGAAATGGGACGCCAGGTGAGAAGGGGGACAAGCAAAGAGCGCTGGGACACAGGCGCTCAGGTATGATTAACTCCTAAAATATCAGGCATCTCTGCAGGTCTGCTTTCCCCCTTGCCACCCCATTTTTGTCTCCCTCTGTGACAATCCTCTGCTGTCACTTATTGGCCTTTAGAATTATTTACTGGGGCCTTCCCAAGGAAGGCTGCAGGGCCTGGTCCCAGGGTCCACTGTCCACATCCCATGCTCATCCCCACCCCCCCCTTCATTTAATTTAGGGACCTCTCCCTCCCTTCTCATCTGGCTCTTTTTACATCAAAGTCATGCCAGAGCAGATGATTGCTCCAAACTGTGGCTGATGGTACCAGCTCTCTGCTATTACCTGCCATGAAATAAAACTATCTTCCAAACCAGTTGGGGTTTAGTGCCCTGGAAACTTTGGAAGCCCTGGGATCAGAAGGGAATGCTAGGTATATGCCCACATCCTGAAGCCAGGGCACAATAAGTGATAAAGAGAAATAGTGATGAAGCAGGAAATATCCCCCTCCCCAGCCTTCTTCCTCAAAGAAAAGGACTCTTGCCACAAATAGTTCAAAGTTTTTATTCATATAAAACTCATATTAAGAACATAAAAGATTGTATCTTAAAAAAAAAAAAAAAAAAGATCTGCAATTATTTACAGCAGTATTGCACAAGTAAAGTGGCAATTACCCTGTCCAAAATTCATCAGTGCAAAACACAAGGAAGCCAGGGAAACTGCAGTAAAAATGCTACATACGCTGGGTTCTGTGGAAGGAGTTTAGTGATCAATGGGCACGGCCGTACACACTGCCGGGGTGGTACCTGATGGCAAAGCTGCTCCAGGGAAAAGAGGCCAAGATGGAGGAAAAAATGGGCTTTTTTTCAAGGCGCTAGCAAAAACAAACAAACAAACAAACAAAAGTCATCACAAGGGAGTAGAAGCCAGATTCCCATGGAATTTCACTACTGCTGAAATATTTGAGGTGCCTAGATCACTACTGCAAAGTGGAACTTAGGCACTTGGAGAAAAAAAAATCTAATAATAATAAAACTCATGAGTCAAACACCGTTGACTACACTGCCAGGAGAAGATGCTGCTTTGGAGGTGATCCATTGGTTAATGCAGGGGCAGGGACATAACAAGAAGATTTTTACAGGAACTTAAATAAGCAGAAAATAAATATACAACATTTCTACAACTTACAGCATTATGGAACAGTAGAGTGCATTAATTACACAGGGAGAGGAGAAAAAATCTGCAGTATTTACCAAGTTCAACTCTATAAAAAGGTTAGAAAAAAACCCAGGTTTTTGTTTTTTGGTTTTTTTTTTACTTATTTATAAGCTGTACAAAACTTACAGGAGAGAAAGGAGAGGAAATACATTGCACACAGATATTTGGCTCAGATTATGAAAATAAGACAGTGCCCTACTCAAATATTCAGGTATTTACAATTACAGAAGAGAGAAGAATTAATGCATCATGTGAGATCACCTGGGGATAAACCTGATTTCCCCGCAACCACAGACAACAATTCCTTGCATCCTTTTGGCAGAGCAGAGACCACAGGTTACACCCAAGCTGCCCCTTGGCATTTAAGCCGAAGTGGCTAAAACAAGCACAATTTCATTCAGCACATCATTCTTCTGTCAGAGACTTTGGGACCTTTTCCCCTTAAACCTCACCATTTTATGGGGGATGGAACCCAATTTTCCTATACTACTTTTTGGGCAGGAGCACCTCCCATGAAGCAGCCCCAGGCAGATGGTGCCCATACAGTGATTTTTCCCCTTAAAACCAGTATGTTTGTTGCCTCCCTGGTTGGCTGCAGTGGCCCAGTGGGGAGAAGGGGGGTAAAGTGCTTGGCGCTTCTTTGGTGTACTCCAAAGGACGCATTCTGGGTAGCATGGTGCCACCCAGATGCTGTGAGGCTGGGAGACCTGACTGTTTCATCCACTGGTGGTGGATCAAACTCAAAAAAACCCAACCACCCTCTTTTGCTTTCTCTCTGCTGTCAAATTTATATACGTAGACTTTTTTTTTTTTAAATCTACTGACATGCAATTCCATGAAGGTTCCCATAAGGAACCTGTGGCAGCAGCCTCCCTAGATAAACCCTACAGAAACAAAACAAAAATAACCATAAACAAACAAAAAAAAACCCATCCCAAAACAACACAACCAACAAAAGATGGCTTGAGCATGGCTGGGCCTACGGTGACCCAAAACCAAGGGGATGAGGAGCAGGAACCTCACCTGGCCAAGTTTACACAATATTTGAACTGCTTGCTCTCCACCAGTGCAAAGGTTCTCTTCATAGCCTCACCCAAAAAACTCTAAAACACCCCCTGCTCTGACAGCTGAGGCCAACTCATGCCATTGATGCTAATCTTGCAGGTCCAAAACAAAACAACGAAAAAACCCACAAAACCCACAACCCAAAGATAATTAAAAAAACCCAAACAAATAAAAATGAACAATGGCTCCATAACCCTCTGGAGGAGTGTGGCCGGAGGCCTACAGCCCTGCACCAACACCATGGCTCTTCACCCACTTGACAGGCACAGGCAGACAGTGCACAGAGGTCAGACTGTAGTTTGTCAATTATTAACACCACTTATTATCACACACAACACTCAACAGCTTCTCCCTGCACGCGCACTGCAAGGAAACCGCTACCGTGGGCTCACCATTGGTTCCTTTCTTTTGTTCCTATGGTGCTGGTGACACCAGAACTAAACCGGTGGTGTTTGATAGTGAGGTCCCCCTGCACCAGCCAGAGAAAGGGGCAGCTCTGGAAGCAGAGAGAGGTACATTTGTGCATAGATAGAGAGCCACCACAGCAGCCACCCCTCAGAATTCACTCACTATGGCGCACCCTTTAGATGAACCAGAGACAACAGGTGACAGATCCACTTCTTCCAGTAGACCCTCAGGGCTCTTCCAGCCAGGTCTCCAAGTGGAAGAGAAGACACAATGGGATAGTCTGATCTTCCTGGGGAGAGGGAAGAAGTGGCAGCTAGAGGGGAGCAGACCCCACAGAGAGTCTCCAAGTGGATGCATTGAAGGCCTGTATCTTTCAGCACCTCTTCTAGCTGCATCCCTGTACGGTCTTCATGCTGCTGGTCCTGTCCCACTCATCCCCTTGGCCAAACAAAGGGAGGATCCCGGTAAAAAAACCAAAACAAAGCAAAACAAAAACATCCAGCACCTTAAAAACCCTCCTGGATTTCCCAGCAAGGGACAAGCCATGACTTGAAACAGTTCCTGAAATGACACAGCAGGAGCCATGGCCTCTGGGTGCAAAGCTGCAGGGTGCTGGGAACTATTCCTACCTGCCTCCCAGAATGTTTTACTGCTGAATGACTCAGTCACTGACATTATATATTAGATCATACAATACAGAAGCATTTGCACACATTTTATAGAAAGAATTTCCAAAAAAAGGCAACCTGGTAGATTGTCTGTTTGGGTGCTGGTTTTTTTTTTGGTTGGTTGTGATATTTTTGACCCTGGGAGTCTGATAGGCGAGTCTTGAAATTCAGAGTGTAATATTTAAAAAAAAATTGAAAATATAAAATCAGTCAGCAGGAAATAGGCTATTTGCATGATGCAAACAAACATCTGGAGTAGCATTAGGGTATTAGGTACCCTAATTCAGTATGTTTTGGGGTAGCATTACATATTTACAGTTAACAGAAGTGCTGATATCAATCTCCCTGCCCGTCTTTCCTTGTCACCAAGGAGGCCAAAGGAGAGGGGAGGGCTCCGAGAGTCTCCTCAAGGTGAACAAAAGTGGCTCTGCCCATCAGCTGGCTCAGGCTTTTCTCTTCCCCGCCACTGGATTTGTCCTGGATGAGTTTTCCAGCAACGACAACAAAAACAATTAAAACCATTATTCCACTGCTGTCAAGTATTTTCTCTGAGACACTTTTGGAGAAATAAAAAAATTAAAAAGTTATAAAAGAGTTGAGAAAAACATAGTAAACACCACTCTTGGACAAAACCTTGCATCAGAGAGTTCCAGCAGGTTGGCATGGGGTGTCCAACAGTTGCCACCATGGGGAAGGGCAGGGGGGAGCCCCGCATCCATCCATCTGTCCTCCCTGGGGCTCTCTCAATGAGTAAACAAAATCCCAACAGCTCAGGATGTGCCTTGTGTTCACTGCATCCTCCAGATGAGGCGGATGATGTAATGCAGAAGGCGCAAAATGATGATCTGTGGGTTTCCCACCTGGTTATCCAAAAATCCCTGAAATGAAAGAGGAGAGGATAAGAAAACCAAACAAGACTGTGGCTTTAACGTCCAGTAAAAAGCCTCATGTTTTGTGCAGTGCCACACAGGCATTTCAGAGCTGCAAAATCAGGTGTTTTGCAAAGATTGAAAACAAACCCTGTGACTTTTTGTGTTTTCTTTCCATAAAAAGCTTCCTAATACCCAAAGGGTCAAGGCTGCCCGTTCCCAGCCACATCTATCTTGAAGGTGGCTGCTCGAGGGGAACCTCACGTGGGCACAGGGGAGGTTAAAAAATGGCAAAGGAGCAGTCAGAGAGTTTTGAAAGCCATAGTGTGGGAAAGCAAGGAGAAAAAAAAATAAATATCCAAATTCCATCAGTGGGGAGTGCACAGGCAGGGCCTCACCTGCAGTGAGGGCACAGATCTGAGCTCAGACCACTCTGGGCATAACCACTGCCCATCATCCACAAAGCACAGCAGCAAAACACTCCTCCCTGGAGCAAGGAATCACAACAAAAAAGGAAAAGGAAGAACTGCCAGAAAGTATGTATTTTCAAGCCTTTTTTCTATGATGAAAGAGCAGTCCAGAGGTGTCCCCTTTCTTCCTCTATCCTGTCCCAATGTGAGCCAATTTGGGATTTATATAGTGCAGTAAAGTAAAGCCTGTGCATGCCCTGGATTAGGCTGTTTACAGCGATATGCAAACTGCAGTCCCTGCTAAGGAGGCATGTGGAGAGACAATGCTCCAGCGTGCCCCAGCCGGGTAGCTGAACCTCACACCCCAACCTCCCACCCTGGGGCAACTCTGCATTCCAGGGCATCCACAAGAACAGGGTTTACTCATCCAGGAGCACAACGTTAAGCCCACTGTGCTCCCTGACTGCCAATGCAGCACAGGACAAGGTGAAAAAAACCAACAAAACAAAAAACCCAAGGAAACAAAAGGCTTAAAGAAGGATGACAAAAACATCTTAATAACCAAGAGGCATACACAAAAATAAGACATTTTCCATCTCCATGGGCAGCTTGGGTGTGGGCAGCCAGGCTCAGGGTACACACCAGCAACCAAGCAATGCACTCTGTCAGCAACAGCCTTGGCATGGAGCTGGCCTTCTGTGGCCAGAAAGTCCTGAGATATAACCAAGGTCCCAGAGCCACCTCCACTTCACTGGACCCATGAGCTTTGTCAGGGCAAAGAGGAGCCGGACAGCAAGTTGCCCAATCTTCCCCCATGACAGTCCCCAGAGGGATGACAGGAAGGGTGCACTGATGAGGAACATGATGGAAACTGAGTAGCCCCGACCTGTCTGACAGCTCCAACCTGCCTGGCAAGTGTCGTTTTGGCAGAGCGCTTAGTTCCCTATTTCTAACCTCATGCTCAAAGGGCAAAGCCAGCAAGTGGTGGAGCCAGGCAGGGCTGCCAGGCCCCAGCTGTGCTGAGAAGAAGTCCTACCTACTCCTCCTGCCTAAGGGCCCCAGCTCTACTGAGCCCACCCATTCTCCAGAGCAGCCAGACCACCTGCAAACAGAAAAAACACTTTACCATGAAGGGACAACTAGCAATTCTACGGCAATTGCTTACATGCTCGGAAATATCCTCATTTCTGGGCACAAGCAAGAATTTATCAGGTACAAAGTGTTTTAAAGGGATACGCATGACAGCCTCTGCTTGTGTTACCTAGGGAGCAGGATGTGGCCACAGAATCACTTTGGCTGAAAGTGACCTTTAAGATCATCAAGTCGAATCATTCCCCCAGCACTATCAGGGCACCACTAAGCCATATCCCTCAGCACCACATCTCCATGGCTTTGAAACCCCTCCAGGGATGGGGACTCCACCTGGGCAGCCCGAGACAGGACTCGACAGCTCTTGCTGGGAAGAAATTGTTCCTCATGTCCAACTTGAACCTCCCCTGATGTGACTTAAGGCCATTTTCGCTTGTCTCTGAGAGAAAAGACCAACCCCACCTGGTTCCCACCTCCTTTCAGGGAGTTGTTGAGAGTGAAGTCTCCCCTGAACCTCCTTATCTCCAGGCTAAACAGTCCCAGGTCTCTCACCAGCTCCTCACAAGACTTATGCTCTAAACCTTTCACCATCTTTGCTCCCCTTCTTTGGAGCTCTGCATTGTGGCTCTCCCCCTCATTGCAAGTTCATCCACAGCACTGGGAACCCTCCTCAGCCCCCAATTAAATTCTTACCCTCTTAAGCACCAGGAACCACAGATCGTGGTTTTGGATCTGCTTTTCCAGCATGCAAGGTCCCACATGAGTCAGCACTGGGGGAGCTGGTCCCCCTGAGATAAAGTGAGGTGGACATTCCTGCTCTCGACAAACCTGCTGACAGAAGGTGCTCAGAGGGCTTATGCCTGCACTCCACATTTAAGGCATTCTATATCATGAGGAATCAGCCTGGATGGGGAGGTTGGAAAAGGTGTTTTCTGGATTTGGGAGAAAACGCAGTTATTTCCAGTTTGCTGCAAGTCAGGAAAGCCAAAGCATTTGGAAAGAAAACCAGGCTGCTGGAGAAGCCTCCAGCAAGGTGCTGCATTAGCTTGGCACCCTCTCTCCAGGCATCTACCACACACACCCCAGGAGCAGCCAGAGATGAGGCTGCAGGAGCAACTCACGAGCCAGAGAGTCAAGCTGCCAACAGGGATACAGAGCCAAGGCACCAACAATTCATCATCAACACTGCTGTTAAACAAGCTTCTGACTCCTCTTCCCACGGATGAGCGCAGGGGTGTTTGGACCCAAAACCACATGCACAAACACGCAGCCATTGGAAACAGTCGGCAGGCAAGTTACTGGCTAACAACGCTCTTCTAAGTGCTCCTGTTACTTCTTCACTCTGGGTTGGTTTGGGTTTGTTTTTTTGTTTTCTTTTGTTTTTGTTTATTTTTGCATTAGTGCCACCTATTTTTGTTACAACACTCAGAGATGAGAGAGTTTACAGTCTTATAAATACACAGGTTTCAAAACTGTGCTGACAACAGATGCTTTTTAAGAAAAATAAGTTATCAGACCAAGCCTGTCCCTGTCTCTTATTTGTAATTAACTTCCACGCACATGATTCTTGGCAGCAGGGATCTGGAAGCTGAGCACAGAAACCTGATGCGCGTTTCCCTGAAAACACTGGTGCCAGCACTTCACCACTACCCAATATCACTTCCGGAGTGGTGGCTCTTCCCAAAAATACCCCAACATGACCAAACCTTCCCTGCCTCTCAACTTTCACAGACTTACTCCTCACTATTGTCAGTTCCAGTCCCAATCCAGCAAATCATTTTACTGGCCCTGGGTCCCATTGAAATATCCTGCCAACTTCCTACCTAAAGCCTCAAGCGCCTTCTTAAAGGTTCTTTTGTAACGGAGATAATTTTTTAATGAGGCTGCGGTGCCAGACAACTTGCTGGCAGCACATCCCTGCATCTAGGCGAACACAGCCACTCCCATGCATCGTCTTTTGCATTTGAGTGAATGAAACATTCACTGCATAACCAGTTTCCAGAGATTATTAAGCTTTTCCCTTTTAAAGACTGTGTGTAAAAGAAATGGAAAGAGAAAAAAGATGAAAGTTACCCTTCTTGGACAATAGCAGGCATTGAACTCGTCACCAATGCGTCGCAGCTCCTGTGCAATCCAGATTTCGGGCTGTAGATCTTCTGCTAGTGAGTGAGACTGCCACCGAGATGCTGCAAAAAAAAACCAACAAAACAAACCAGAGCATTTCACACAGGTGAGCAACAAAATACCCCAATAAATACTCTCAACTTGGTGAGACTTGATGGACTACTACTATTTATTATTATTATTATTACTACTAATTTCTTTTTAAATACAGTTTCCAAGAGTTGTGCGAGTGCTGGGCTACAAATGGACGACGACTTGATGCCTAAGATGTGTGTCACAGGACAAGCTTTTATTCCTTTCTATTTTCATATTATTATTAGGTTTTAAGTCATTCTTTTTTATTATAGGCTTCGCTTAGGAGCATCTTCTTTGGTGTACCCAAGCTCTGGTCCTCTGTGGGAAAGCTGAGCTGCCACACCACAATTTCTTTCCCTAACAAAACCTTCTCTTCCCCTTCTTCAGAAATAATCTTCTCTTGCAGGCACAACAGCACCTCCTCCTTGAACCTTAAAACACAAAAAAATAACTCTGTCTAGATAGTTTAATAAAATTCTCAGTCTTTCCCCTAACAGCTCTGAGTACACAACAGGACAAGGAAAACTCTTGGTTTTGTAGCACTGACATCCACATATGGATTTGTATACCAAGAAATCCCATTTCCAGCCAATTGAAGGACTTTGTAGCCACCGGAGGGAATCAGGACACCTGCCTCTCAAACAGCATCTTCCTGCACCTCAGTAGAATATAAACCCAGCACAGGAAAACTGGGCTGGTTTGCAAGAGATTAACAAAAATAAAACAAAACAACAACAAACAAACTAACCGACAAAAAAAAAAAAAAATTAACTGAAGAGTTAATCTATCAAACAATTTCAGACTTCTTTTGAAGGAGTCAACTTGTAATCCTCCTAACAGCATGAAGAAAAAGGAGAAGCCTGTGATTCAGGTAGGACCCTGTACTGCATCTGTGTACTGCCACCTCCTTCCCCTCCAGCCAGCCCAAGGGCAGGATCTCAGCAAGAATTTCAGCCTTAAAGGAAAAAAAAAACCATAAACCAAACCAAACACCAAAACCAGCAACAGAAAAATACCAAAAAACCAAACAAAAACAAAACAAAACAACCCCACACAACTCAAAAAAACTCCAACATCATCAACAAAAAAACCAAATCACTGCACAAAACAAACCAGTGTTTTGGCATGACAGCTTAGAAGGAATCACAAGGGAATAAAAATTGCTTTTGCTTCCAATCTCAAAATATTCAAAGGATTACTGGGGCACTAAAAACCAAACAACAACAACAAAAAAACCCCAACCTTAAAATAAAAGCCTGGCTCCAATTTAACTGGAAAATACATTTCTGAGCCAAGCTCACACTGCTTGGCTCTGCGATCCGTTTTGTTTTCACGCTGTAGTAGTGCAGGAGTACCCGCCGCCTGCCTGGGACAGCCCCGGCTATTTTCCTCTCTGGTGAATGAAAGCCGGAGCAGCCCTCGCGATACTACACCTCGGAGCTCTGGGAACACAAACAGGATTTTCGCCGGGGCGGGGCAGCCATCCAAAATCCCAACAGCAGCCGTCACCAGGGCCAGCCCCGAGCTGCCCTTCCCAGCAAGAGTGAAGCGATGCGAGAAAGAAAACAAGGGAGATAGGACAGAAAGGTGAGCGGAGACCCAGGGATGCAAAGAAAACTGTGTCAGGGAAAGGTACCTTCTCTATCCTTTCCACCAGTTTCTCCATCTTTCCCCCTCCCTCTCCCCATTTTTTCCCCTCCTTTCTCCATCTTTTTTTTGCTCTTGTTCACCATCCTTTATTTTACCACCTTTCTCCATCCTTTTGCTCCCCACTCAATCTTCTCACCTCCCATCTTTTCTCTACCTCTTCCACCTTTCCACCACTTTCTCCATCCTTTTCCATCCCCTTCTCCCCCCTGCCCTAGCACTGCACCCAAGAGCTGATGCACTCAAGAGATCAGGGCTGGGGTTAGTGGCTGAGAGCGAAATCAGGCTGAGGTTTTCATAAAGGACTTTCTGTGGTGCTGCCAAACAGCACTGTCAAAAGGGTCCAGTCATAACTGGTCCAAAAACCAGTCAGAGGTACTTTCAGGGGGAAGGGGGTGGGGTGGGGGGCCAGTCATACTGCAAGTCAGCACCCAACAGTGACAGTGAGATTGCTGCCATAGGGATGGGGACAAACTGAGAGGTCACCAACACTCCTGAGGTGTCTGCAGCTTGCTCTACATCACAGGATGCTCCAGCCAAGGACCATAAGGACAGGGATGCCTTCCTTGCTCAGAAGGGGGGAAAAGAAAACCAACCCCAAACTGCACCTCCACCCCCTGAGCTTGGCCACCCAAACAGCTTCAGAGGAACTACACATGAAGCTTAGCAAGAAAACAGTAGTATTTCCAAAACAAGAGCAATGAGAACACCACCAGCTTCTTGGTTCAAGGGCCCCCTCCTAAATTCACCCACTACATCCACAAGACCCCCTTTGTGGGCAGTGAGAGGTTCACAATGCTGCTCTCTCTTCCACAGCACAAGAAAATACACTGGGATTGTACAGCAACAGGAAAACCCATTTTCAGAGCACTTACATGAACCCACTCCTCATACAACCCAAGCCCCCATGTGCAAACCCTCCTGTGCCTTGAGGCAGAGCTGATCTTTCCAAGAAAATTATCAAAGACTTCAAATACTGGTCTGAGGGTCACAACACTCCACCAAAGGGTGAGTTTCTTGTCTTGGGTGACTTTATGGTGGATCAGGACCACCATCACCCTTGACATGTTCATCTGCAAAACGTAAGCTCCTCTTATTCCTCCTGGCATAGATGAATAAACTCACCCTTGCTTCTCTCCTATTCAAGTCAAAATCATCTTCCCAGATTCACCCATCAACCTTCCCACACCCCACCCAAGAACAGCCCTTCACATTTCATGGAATCTCAGCATCATTCTGGTTGGAAAAAGACCTTCAAGATCATCAGTTAGTCTAATTTACCCAAAACCAAGCTTTAGAGGGGACCAGCTGAACCCCCTTGCACTGTCAGAGAAGCTAGACTACCCAAAGCATGGCTGACCACCACTGCCCACACCAGGAACAACCATTTCTCCAGCAATCAGCCCTCACTTGCACAACCAGAGATATCCTGCAATTCCCTGGGACAACCTCCACCTTTTTTTGTCTAGCAGCTTAATTATTATTTGGGCTGTCACTACCAAAAACTTCGGGGAAGATTTCAAGAGGTTCAGAAGAGACAGCTTCAGGGCAGAGCATGGAGCTCACTTTGCTCCACCAGACTTGGACAGAGTCCACTACTGCCCATGGGAGAGGCTGAGAGTGCCTATCACATACAGACCACTCCTGTTTACAGGAAATGTCTGTTTATTATTATTATTATTATTATTATTAAAGGTCACTTGCTTATGCCTCCTTGAGTGGCTCTCCATCTCAGTTTGCAGCCCAGCACAATAGATAAAAATCGATGCATAAAAACACCCTACGATTCCTTGCAGAAGGACCAGCCTGTTTCCGCACAGAAAACCTAACTCATGCATCCAGACGGACACTGCCACACCTGGGGGCTGTGGGCAGAGCCACAGCCCTTTCCCAGATCCCTCAGCTGGGGATAAAACAGCTCTGCACTCTCAGCTTTTGACCATAGATGAGGGTCTCGTTTAAGTAGTTCAATTGTTTTTGTTTTGCTTATAGCTGTTTAGGATGATGCCCCTGGCAACAAAACAGAACAAACCCAGCAGTTCAACATCCTACTGCGAGGCAAAAAGCACATCAGGAAAAAAAAACAATAACAAATGGGGAAAACCCTAAAAGTCACTGGCTGCAGCTCTCCCCACTGAGGAACTCCAGCATGCTTGTGCCTGGCTGGGCCACGCATGTTTGGGTTGTGAAACCTGCATTAAGCTGCAATTACAGCAATAATGTCAGAAAAATCTTTCCTAAGGGCATATTACAGTAAGCCTTCAGCAGCTGTAACCACATCCATTAACTGAAGAAAAAAACCCAAGAAAACACATCTAAACAACAAAAAAAGATGATGTTTTGATCATGTAAAGGTTGCAGTCAGTGTTTGTTATCCCCCACAGAGCACTGCCATTGCTGTACCTGCCTCACTTCCACCTTCCCCCAGTTTCACCCAGCAGAAGTCAAAAGGTTTCCTCCAACTTAGAGGAATTCACGATGAGATAAAAAAGGCCACTGCAGGATAGCTTTGGCTGCTTCAGCAGGCACGTTTTCCCCACCGCTAGAGGCTTCCAACCCGGCTTTACCTGGCGAGTCACATGTAAACACCCACCTGACCAACCCAGTGTTCAGGGTTCACCAAAATGGGGTGGGGTGGGGGAGTTGCACGAGACCCAGCACATCGGATGCTGTGTGGCTTCTGGAGGGAGAAACGGTAGGAAAATAAAACAAACTGAGCGAGGAGTTGCTTACCTCACACAAACTCTGGCAAAAAAAGCAGCACAAAAAAAGCCCTGTGAGAAATGAGCCCTGACTAGGAATCTGATTATGCTCCCTTCTCCTCAAGCGGGGACTGACCCATCCCAGAAAAGAATAAAAATAATAGTAATAAAAAAGTGCTGGACAAGGAGGTGTTCCCCAGCAGCACATTTGCCCAGTGGGCCTGGCCAGCTTACAAAAATCCCACACTCCTAGCTGCCCGGGCAAGCAGCCAGCCCAATAGTCCTGAAGCAGCCACATTTGTCACAAATCATCTGGCTTGGCCCCACATCAGCCAAGTTGCCCACTAAGAGCCCGAAGCAGCCGAGTTGCACCCCAGGAGTCCTAAACTGGCCACGTTGCCTCAAATCACCAGTCACCCCCCAAGAGCCACAAAGCAGTCAGGCCACCCAAAATCAGCTGGAATGCTTGCTAAGAGTCCTGATGTAGCCAGGTCGCCCCAAATCAGCCAGGTGACCCACCACCAGCCCTCCACATGCCCCACAGATTGTCCCGCCAGGACCTTGAGCTGGTGCCAGGGCATTTCGCAAGTACGCCGCAGGTATGGCGGGTGCTGGGGCAGGGCTGCAGCAGGGAAGCCGTGAGGGGCTGTGCCGGTGGCACCGCTGCGGGGACACTCTGCCCTGGCTCGCTGTGGCTCTGTGGGATGGAGCTCCTGGGCTGGGGGGTGCAGGGCTTGGCTCCCCCTACCCCATGGCCTCCCTGGGGGGGGTACCTGACTACCCCACGAGTGGGACCTATGGCTGCTCTGCTGCCTTTCTGCACCCCCAGGTGCCAGTGGGCCTGAGAGTGGTGGGTGCTAACCTGCCATATCAGCGGGGCACTGCTGGGCTCGCTCAGGGATAGGACAGGAAGGTCTGGGGCTCTCCCCGTGTCCCTCCTACTCCAGAGCTGGGGGGCAGGTGGCCCTTGCTCAGCTCCAGGGCCAGCATCCACACCAATCAGAGCATGGTGCAGGGGGTGAAGCCCTTCTCCCATCCTGAGGGGGTGGCAATACGGCTCCAGAGAGAGGGAGAGACCCCCACCAGAGCCCACTCCTGCCAGCACCCCACCACCCCCCCCTCACTGGACCCGGGCCGAGGGTTTCCTAGAGCTGCTGAGAGAAGCCACAGGAGCCAGGGCGTGGAGCGGGCCGGCCGTGGAGCGGGGCCGCGGGGATGCCATGCACGCTGCCTGCCGTGGAGCCGGGATGCGGAGGTGATAATGCCGTGGGGAGGTGAGGCAGGGACCGGTCTGTGGCATGGAGTGGGGGACGCACGCAGCCGGGGGCAGCTCGCCGCTCGCTGCCGGGGCCCTGCTCCCACAGGACCCCGCTGTGACTCGGTGACCAGAAGGGCCTCATAGTCTCTGTGCTGTGCCAGCAGAGCCCGGTACCAGCTCCACAGCCTGGGGTCTGCCCAAGCTAGGGGCAGAATCCCCCAGGACTCTCACCCAGCCGCTCCGCAGCCTCCTCAGCCGTGAGTCCGCTCCTGCCGAGCAGCCCTGGGAGGGCTGACAGACCTATGGATGCCTTTCCCACGGGGGCTGTGCCCCCCTCTCCAGCCTCTGGCCCCTCTGCAGGGCCACGCTCCGAGGAGCCTGGCTGGTGGGCACGGTGGCCCAGCTCCTCCCGGACTGCCAACACTCACCAAGCTTCAGGAGCCAGCCCTCCCGGTCAGGGTTGAAGAAGGTGTGGGTGAGGTCGTTGCCATCATCCTCGGGGATTTTGAAGGGCTCGTTCTTGATGCTCTCGTAGAGATTCTGGTAGAAAGACACTCTGTGTCAGCTCTGCTCTGCCCGGGGGCCCTGCGAGGGGTCGGCTCCAGCTCTACCACCCAGCCCTGGCCCCTCCGCACCCCAAACTCACCCGCAGCAGCTCCTCGGGCAGGTCCCCGCCGTCGTTGATGCCGCGGTTCATGGCGATGAAGCGCTCGGCCGTGGGCTTGTCCTTGACGTTGGGGTTGTGCAGGCTGGTGTTCAGCATGATGATGGCGAAGGAGAGCACGTAGCACGTGTCTGGGGGGAGGGTGGGCAGAGTTAGCTCCAAGGCAGCACGGCCTGGGTGAGGGTCCGGGGCTGGTGCTCACCTGTGGACTGGAAGACGCCGGGGTTGCACTGGCAGTACCGCTGGGCGAAGGCCTCCCTCCTCCCGTCCATCTGCTGCGCCCCCCCGGGCAGGCGGAAGCTCCAGAGGAATTGCCTGGGAAGAGCAGAGTGTCACACTGACCTGGGGGGCTCCGTGCACCCTCCAGCCCCCCTGCCTGGCCCCCCAGCATGACGGGGCTCAGCTCCCAGCCCCCCGTGCTCACCGCAGAGCCTGCACAAGGTTGAGGTCGGTGAACTCGTGCAGCTCCACGAAGGCGTGCAGGACGTGGATGTTGAACTCGTCCCTAAGGGGATGAAGCCAGAGCACGAGGGGCGCATGATCGGCAACTCCTGTGGGTGCCAAGTGGCCCTGACCCACTCCAGGGTGGAAACCTGCAGCCACTCAAGCCCTGCGCTGCCACCAACACCCTGGCTCCTCACAAGCACCAGCTTTGAACAGCCCTATTGCTTGGTGCCCAGCCCCCCATGTGCCCCCACCAAGCTGCTCTGTCAGCTCAAAGAGCTGCAGTGTCCTGTCTCATAGGCAGTGAGAGGCCAGGGCACCCTGAGGAGCCCAGAGCCACCCCAGGCCAGCGCACCTCTCTCCCAGGGAGTCACCGATGGCCGTCTTGTTGAGACCCTCCCCCTTGTAGAGGAACTGGGCGATGTCCTCGCACGTGTTCTTCAGCAGGTCGTTTTCGATCAGGAACTGTATGCCCTGGAGTGGTGTGAGAAGTGCAGCTCAGGGCCCTGCTGCCAACCCTGCCACCCTGCTCGCTGCCTCCCCACCCCTGCCCCAGCCTCAGCGTCCAGCCCAGCATCTGGACCCCGAGGCAGCAGCGCCCAGCATGGCCCCAAATGGGCTGGTGAGCACCCCACGGTACCTTCTTGGGATCCATGTTGAACTTCTTCCTGCCCATGGCCACCTGCTTGCTCCTCTGCATGTTCTTCCTGCAAGGCACCAAGCAGCACTGAGCACCCAGTGGGCACCATGGGGAGGGCTCAGCCTGGATGGAACCAGAGCTGGGCAAGTTGGAAGGAACTTCTGACAGTGAAGGTGCTGAGAGCCTGGCCCAAGCTGCCCAGAGTGGTGGTGGCTGCCCCATCCCTGGAACCATCCCAGGTGAAGTGGTGGCTGGGGCTCTGAGCACCCTGCTCTGGGTGCAGATGTCCCTGCTCCCTGCAGAGGGGACTGCACCAGATGAGCTTGGAAGGTCCCTCCCCACCCAAACCTTCTAGAATTCCATGAGCTTTGACCAGGTCAGGCCCCCCACATCAGACCCACACAGGACACGGTGGGCACACTGCTCCACGCTCTGCCCCACTCTACAGCACAGCAGCACTGGGCTGCTCTTGGCCTGGCAGGACACAAGCAAAGAGGAGCTGCTGTGTCCCATCCAGGGGGTCACCATCCTGTACCAGGTGCAGCACGTGGCAGGTAACCTCTGCACCAGGGAGAGGCTGGGGAAAGCAGTGGGGTCTGGGGACAGGAGGATGCAGGCCCCTGTGGGGCCAGCGTGAGGGTGACCAACTTCATGCCCCAGCGGGTGATTGGAAACGACGCCGGGATCAGCTCCTGTCAGCAGCCAGGACCCCCTAATCCCAGGCTGGCACCGCCTGCGCCAGCCCAGAATAACAAAGCCTGAGTGTTGCCGCGGCCAGACAGAGGGGCTGGGGCTTGGACAAACAGACCTTTGGAGCAGCAGCTGGGGCTGGGATCCTGCCACTGCTCCGGGGAGCGCAGAGCCTGGGAAAGCCGCCTGCAGCAGCGCCCACGGGACAGAGCTGCCCCGCCGGGCACCCAGGATCCCATGGGTGTCTCTTCCCCTGGAGGGGGGCCGTGGAGCCCTGCCGAGCACTCACCTCTCCTCCGTGGACCCCAGGTTCTCGATCTCATTCGTTACTTCTGCTATCTCATCTTTCAGCCGCTGAGGAGAGAGCACAGTGAGCCGGGAGCTGCCTCACCCCAGAACCCTCCAGCCCCCCAGGAGCCCTGACCTGCCCCCCTCTGCTGCCAAGAGCAGACAGAGCACCCTGCACATCGGGCTCCCAGCAGCAGGAACTGGCCCCGGTGCCATTCCTCTCCTTCCTTCCCACCCGTGCTGCCGAGGGCTGGAGCAGCTCGGGGCAGGGGGGGCTCACAGAGGGGGCCGGCTGCCCCCCACTGCTAATCCCCCCAGCATGGCGGCTCGGAGCGTGCCGGAAGGAAGAGATCCAGAGGTTAACAAAATTACCCCCTAATCCCTTTAGATCATGCCCGGCATATGGCAGTAATTAGCCTCTGCTGCCTTAATCAGGGACGTGGCTGACGAGTGTCCCAGATGAACACTGACCTCGCAGGCACTCGCTGGCCAGGACAGTGCCCTGGCCCAGAGACACGGTCCTTGCCTGTGCCAGGGAGGGGCTGGCACAGAGATGCCAGCGCCCTGGGCTGCGGGGAAGGGCACAGGGGCAGGGCCTGGAGCTCTGTGGAGGGCAGGGAACAGCTGTGGCCCCCAACACTGGGGCACTGCACCCCAGCACCATAGGCAACCCCAGCCAGGGCAGCCTCCCCTCACACCTCCCCTTTCCCAGCAGCGTAAAGAGGGACCCTGGAGGGGGCTGCAGGGACCCTGCACAGTGACACAGGCAGGGAAATTGTCCCTGCTTCCCAGGGCACAGCCTTAAGTGTCTGGGACAGGGGGTCTCACCTGTATGTCAGCCAGCAGCTCCTGCTTGCGGCGGCGGATGTTCTCCAGCTCCTGGCACTCCTCTGGGGTCAGGTCACTGGGCACTGAGCAGAGACAGGGCCAGGTCAGAACAGGGAACCACCCCAGCAGCTCGGGGTCCCGGGATATGAAGCTGCTGGTGCCTGGAGAAGCCGGGCTGGCGAGCAGTGCTCCCAGCTCCTGGCAGCGGCCAAGTGCCACCGAGACGGCATGTGAGGAATGCGAGGGCCAGGGCATCGCCCCAGCGGGGGAGCCGGGCACCACCGGTTCCTGCTGATTCAGCCCGCTGGAGCTGGGCAGCCAGGACCAGTTCCAGCCCTCCTGCCCCAGTCCCCATCGCCCCACTGGCACCCGTTTCGCTCCGCTCTACCCTGCTGGGCTGGTGTCGGTGCCTGTCCCGGTCTGGGCAGCTCTGCTGTGCCCCGTGGCACTGGGCTCTACACAGACCTGCAGCCCCAGGGGTTGCTTGGCCACCTTGGGCCAGCCCTGGAGAAAACCAGCTCCTGGCCACCCCTGCAGCCCCCTCTGCTCTGGATCCGTCCTTCTGAGCCGGGGCACAGAGCTGCTGCACCCTTGGGACAGACCTCACCTGCATACCCATCACCCAGCAGGAGCCGGGCACCCCCTGGCACCCGCCCCAAGGCTAACACAGGGCTCCCACACATCCCCCCCTTGCTCCCGAGCCCCACAGCTCCTGGGACATTCCTGGTGCTCCATGGTGTGTGACCTCCTGCTCCACAGCCACAGAGTCTCCTGTTCCTGCTCCCTCCCATCCTCAAGGTCACCTGCTCCTTCAGCAGCCCACCCGCCTCTGCCAGCAGGTTCCAGCAGCTCCCACACGCACCACACCAAGGTCACCAAAGCACCATCCCTCCAGAGCGCTGTCCCCGAGGAAGGTGGCAGCAGCACCCACCAGCTCAGCCCTTACATTGCCTCGCACCCCAGGGTGCTGGGACACCCCGAGGTGCGGGGCTGCCACCGTCCTCTCCTTCCCCGGACGCTGCCCCGCTGTCCTGCCGATGCCCCAGAGGCCACCAGGGCCGTGGCCTCCAGCCCAGACTCACCCAGAGCATCCCCAGCAAGGCTCCAGCCCCGTACCAGGGACGTCACGTGCCCTGGAACCAGCACCGTCCTCAGCCCCGCATCAGCCCTCCCTGAGCCACCCCCTCCGTGGGAGCCACACGCACCCCTGGGGCGACCGCAGAAACCGAATCTCTGGGCTCAGCACTTCTGCAGCTCTGCCCGGGCGTCCTGAACCAGCTTCCTCCTTCACAACCCCCTGACAAGGTCAGAGGCAGCCCGGGCTCACGACACCACGGCGGCCACGCTGCCCAGCGCTCTCAGACCCCAATGCCAGACAACCCAGATGGGGACATCAGGTTAAAAGTCACATAAAACACTGCAGGCTTCATCTGATTGATGTGTCTGAACACCTCCAGCGTGCCCAGTGCTGGGCCTGGCACCCCTGCCCAGCGAGTCCAGGCTCACTGTGGCACGGCCGGGCTGCAGCATGAACCCCTTGCCAGGCACAACACCCACTAAATTCCCAGCTGCTGCAGAGCCCCCTGCTCACTGTGGTTGCTGGGGAGGGGAAACTGGGCACCAGAACTGGACCTGCCCAGATGGCTGAAGGCTGGTGGCAGCCAAGCGAGCCCTGGCAGCAGCAGCCCTGTCTGCCCTGACACCCAGCTGGGAGTGGGCAGGGGTCTGGGGGGGTCTCTGGGTGAGCTGCTGCCTCTGACACAGCCTCCAGAGGCTGCTGGGTCTGTACTGGAGCCCAGGCAGGTCCCCCCCGCCCCTGCAGAGGCTGAGCACTCGTGACACCGGCCCAGCCGTGTCAGCAGCAGCCAGAGGAAGAGAAACCCCAGACGCAAGAGCTTTTGTGGGGAAGGAAGAAGGGCGTTAACCCTTCCCCAGCCCTCTGCTCTGCACCCGCCCGCAGCGCCCACCGAACGGCTCCCCCGAGGCCGGGGCAGGGCTGCAGGGAGAGAGGAGCTGGAGATGCCCCCGCCTGAGCCTGGCACAGGAGCTGGGGTACAGCGACTAGCAGGACCAGAGATCCCAGTGCTGGTGTCTGCTCCCCCCCCAGTGAAAGGGCTGGGGGCTCCTGCAGCTGTTGCTGCCCCAGGACCCTGCACACCGGTGGCATCAGGAGGCCGGTGAGGGGCACTGGCAGGATTTGTCCATCTGTCCCAGGCTCCAGGGAAGTGCCACAGCTGGGAGAAGCATCAGGACCCCCCTCAGCTGGGAGCAGCAGCAAGACCCCCCTCTACCAAAGTAAAGTCCCTTATAACATTCAGAGTCCAATCACCCCCTTGCTCCTGCCTGCCCCAGTACCCCAAGACAAGTGGGTAGAGCTGGGGGCACAGCTTCAGGGTGAACACGAAGCCACCCACCCCCGCCCCTCCCTCTTGACCCAGTCCCCCCTTGCCCTAGGCCGAGCTCACCGCCACCCTCTGCTCTCAGCACCATCCTGGCAGCCCCGTCTCCACCAGCCGTGCTCGTGGCGCCCACCGCTCCGGAGAGGTGCTGCTGTTTCGGGGTGTGGACACCTGCCTGCTCCAGTGCTTCCTGGGGTGACTCAGGGCTCGTGTGGGGCCAATGAGCTCCGGGGCTGCCTGGGCGTCATCCCGGCCTCGCTGGGAGCTGGCACCAGTTACACCCTGTTCCTGCCCCAAGCAGCCTGGGGCAGCCATTGCCTTAACTCCTCTGCTCCTGGCTGGGTGGGGAACGGGGCACCGGGGCCCTGTGCCCTCCCCTTGGCCCTGGGCTCGAGGGACATGATGCACTGGGATCCCAGCCAGGCAGGCACTGAGGGCTGGCCCAGCCCTTCCTCCCTCAGGAGGTGCCAGGACACTCAACCTGGAGGTCACTGCTGCAAGGCTGGGGTCACTTCACCCGCTGGGACCCCCTGCAGCTCCCCCTGCCCCCTCCCAGATCTCCCAGATCCCCTACTGCAAGTCCAGGCTGTAAGGACCAAGTCCCAGACAGAACCATCAGCTCTGTGGGTATCTCTGGTGCCAACTACCCTCCTCAGACTCACACAGCCAGGCAGAAACAGAGCTAGGACCTAGAGCAGGGCCAGCAGTGCTGCTGGTCCCCGCAGGAGGTTGCTCCCCATTGTCTTGTCCCCTTGCTCCGAGGTGCCTGTGCAGACCCCCCTACTCTATACAGGACCATTGTGGGGCCAGCGGGGCCGTGCCTGGCCCTGGCACATCCCCCGTCCCACCGTGAGCTGCCTGGAGAGGCCATGTGAGCCTCGGCTGCCTTGACTCAGCTAAATGCTGCTCGTCAGCGTGAGATGGAGACACGGCACCCGCAAGGCTGGCTGCAGAGCTC
>JANHGL010009058.1:0-10833 GCA_024611195.1 Ceyx melanurus
AAACCCACCCACCAAACTCTGCTGTTCTCCACCCTGCCACTGAAGCAAAGAATCTTTTTTTTTTTTGGTTGGTTGGTTTTCTTTTTTTGTTTGGTTGTTGTTTTGTTTTGGTTTAGTTTGGTTTTTTTTAACTCTTTTTCCTATATATTTATTTCACGACAGAGTTGAATGTATGACCTTCAACACGATGCACATGGTTCTGTATGAATGCAGCAGATGCATTCTCCGGCGGTTTACAGAATGTGAAGATGTTTAATGTTACAGTGTTTGTTAGGGTTAGTTCTTTTGTATTTGGGGGCTGGGGACTGAGATGACTAAGACTACCTCAAGGAGAAGATGCTGTTCACGCACTGCTCTTTCCATGATTTGTACCCAAAAGCGTTTGTCGTAGAGAGCAAACGGCCTCACGGCGTTGGCAGAGCTGTTAGCATCCCAACGGGACCAGTTTGGAGAAGTGGGTGTTAGAGAAGTGCCAAGCTGCTTGCTTTAAATATAACTTCTAAAAGGCAGGGGATGGAGGAGAAGGAAAGATCTGTCTAGCCAGTCGGTTTCTTTTCCCCTGGCAGGTTGCAGATGCAGGTGGTAGCTCCTGTGTTTTCCCTGGATCCTGCCCCAGAGGATCGTGGGCTCCCGAGGTGTGAGGGCATTGCTGTGCCCAGCCCCTCCTGGGAGCTGCTGCGTGGGCTCTGCCCCCAGCCTGCCCAGCTGCCCCTCGCTGTCGCCGTGCACCTTTCCCCGCGACCGGGAGCGTGTTGCTGCAGCTTGTAGCAGGCTCCTGGTGTTACACAAAGGTGCTCTTGTTGCTAGAGAACTGCAAGTCATTTCTCATCACTTCCTTAACATCCATTTTAGCTTCACAAAAGCAGGAAAAACCTACTTAGAGAAGAGGCAGGATCGCCCCTTTCGGCGTGTTCCTCCAGGGTGGCATCTGGCTACCGAGGAGGCTTCTGTGGTGCCCCAGACAGCCTGTTTCTGGGAGCAGATCACATACCCTGCAGTTAAAGTGACCTGTGTAACGGGGTGAGGGACTCCAGTATCCTCTGGCATGGCTTTCTCTGCTGGATTCAGGGAGTGCATAATCCATAGTCACATCTTGCCAGGACTGTTCTGCTTCTGGTGGAGTCCTGTTCTGCCCATGGTTTTGCAAGGCTTGGGTTTTTCCATCTCTCAACCTCCACACCACTGCACAGGGAACTGGGTTAATGACAACTGGTTAGCTGTTGGAGTAATTGCCAAGTGCTGGTGTTTAGATAAACTTGGGTATTCTCATGAGTAACCTCATGGCTTCCTGCTTGTGGTGGGGAGGTTGGATGAGATGCTCTGTTCTCATCTTCATTGTGATGTTTGAAGACTGTCACTTCCCTAGGCAGCTGTGCTGCCCTGGCTGGGTTTCCTTCCCCGAGTCCTTAGATATGGATCTCATGTTTATGTAGCAAGAAGGTTCAGCAGCAAACGTTTGATATTTGGGAGACAACTTCTGTTCCTTCAGGGCAGGAGGGATCAGTGCTGCCTTTCTGCTTGTCCTGATGACAGCTGCATGGCACAAAGCGAGCACTGCTCGGTCAGAGGTACCGCTGCTGCTGTGACATCAAATGAATGTGATGGTGAACAGGAGAAAAGTCTCATTCACCAAAGACTTCTTTCCTTCCCCTTCACCCAGCAAGTGCACCTATTTCACCCAGGAGATGCTGGGACTTGGCACCTCTCTGGTGGGTCAGCAGCTGGGCCGTGTCCCAGGCTCTGACCGCTGTGGTCAGAGCTCTCCCTGGAGCCCATGGCTGGCTGACCACAGACCCACGGCAGCATCGCCGCCGCCTTTGCAATCCCCCTTGGGCATCTTCCAGCTCGATGGTTTCCCTTCTCTAGAAGTCCACTAGCTGCTCATTTTTCATTATTTAAATAGGACATTACGGGTAACAGCTGCTGGGCCCAGCAGCAGTTCAGCTTGATAGAGCTTCACAATCCAAAGGTGGTTCCGTAAATCTCATTTACTTTCTGACTGTAAAATGAGACGTGTGCGTATTTCTCAGGAAAAAGCCTTCTGCATACAGCCTATACCTCAAGTGTAAGTGGGAAGAGTTTAGTGTATCTGTTTGTAAGTTAGAAAGTATTTCTCAGCTTTTAAGTTTAATTTCCAGATAGCTTGATATGATCTTTTTATTACGGGTTATCCTCTGGCTCTCTGTTCTATTCACTCAATGAATTGTTAAAATTGCATAGGAGTAATTTTATTCTGCAGCTATAATTGTTATAATCTGTTGATGAATAAGAGTTTGTTTTAATTAGTGTACATAAAAGTGGTCATCGTATTGCCAAATACCCAACAAAAAATAACCTATTAGATATTCTGTGTTTATCCAAAAGAGATTCCCAGGACTAATGCTGGACCACCAAACCTAAATTCATTTACAGTGATGAATGGACAGGAATGTCCCACTGTCTATTGCATAAAGCAAATTTGACAACGGCTGATTGGCAGCAGTGTCTGTTAACTAATAACCCATTAGTGGCAGGGAGTAGAAGAGCCTTACTGGACTGACCAGTGAGGCAGAAGCTAATTTCCCACACCAGAATCCAGCTCACCGGACAGTGGTTCTTAATATCTTCTGCACCAAGTCCTCTAATGACTTGTATTTTTTAAACAGGGTAAAGTGAATGTGTTGCATTGCAAACTCAGGTATTATGAGAAGGTAGGAATGTAGCTAGAGACGTAGAGACGTTAGGTCAGTCACTAGATGTATTTGTGAATTTGGTTTGAAGGACACCCTGGAAAGGTTGGAATTTTTGTTCCATTCTTCACGTAACATTCGGTTTACAGGGACTCATATTTTATTTGTGCTTAATGCTAGTAGGGGGAAGTTCATTATCTTTGGTATCTATCTGCTCTTGCTTATCTGACCTTCTGTCATACAGGAATCAATCAACAATAATAGTCTTTGGTAGAATTTTCTGCCGTGACAAGTCAATTTTTATCCCCGATTTGAAAGATAAATTGGCTGACTGACCCCCTCCTCTCCTTCATAGCATTTGTGCAGATGGAAAGCTGAAGAGTTACTTTTAATCTGAACAGAGATTTGGGACATAAATTTGAAGTGCTCAGGCTCACACATCCAGCAGGACTCTGCTGACGTATCCTAGTTGCTATTTCACAGCTTGAAGCTCGTCACCCGGAGCAGAAATTGCTGCTGCTGGTGGCTGGGCCTGAGTCCCAGCTCGAGAGGCAAGACCCCGGGACCTGAACCAAAGCATTTTGAAAGCAACTGGGTTTTCTTCCACTGCCTGTCTTTGGGACAGGCTCTGCTCTGTCCCATCAGCTGAGCCTTGACCCTGCCATGTGCATTGGCAACAAGTCCTTGTCCTCGGCACGCCCGGCCCCTCGCGAGGGCTTTGGGGTGGATGCTCAGAGATAGCAGGTCCCTCGGAGTGGCTGGGCTGTGGGCAGGGCAGGATGGGTGCAGCAGGAGCCCGCCAAGCTGTGCAGGGTCATGGTGGAGCTGCTCTGGGCCTGTCTGTAGCTCTGAAATCCTGAGCTGCTGCCACCTCCTGTCATGCAAAGGCTGCTGCCCCAGTAATGCCCAGTGGCCTCGTGCCATGGGGTCGCTCGGAGCGAGCCGAGCATGCAGGGCTCTCGGGCACTGTGGTGTCTGGCAGGGAGCCTCTCAGCAGGGCTGCTCATGCTCATGGAGGGAGTCCTGGGTGGCCATGCCCCTGCCCTGCAGTTGCCCATGCAGCAGCTCTTGCTCAGATCGCTGCCACTCACCGCCCATCCCTCCCTCTGCCACGCAGGTCAGAACCTGCCCGTGCTCTTCAGGCTCCTGCACAGAACCACAGACACCTCAGGTCTAAAGAGCTTAAGTCTTGTCCTTCAAACCAACCTTTTTTTTTAAAAAAAAACCAACTTGAATTTCTTTGATCTTTACTACATTTTTAAAACTGGAAAAAAAAGAAAAAAAAAAGAAAAAAAAAAAAGAAGACCCTCCTGTGAATGTGCTATTTACCGTTCCTTCTTTCTTCTCTCTTGGTTTTGATTTGAAGCTATGAAGCTTGTGTCTGTGAAAATGT
Source organism: Ceyx melanurus (assembly GCA_024611195.1). Classification (NCBI taxonomy): domain Eukaryota; kingdom Metazoa; phylum Chordata; class Aves; order Coraciiformes; family Alcedinidae; genus Ceyx; species Ceyx melanurus. Next base: position 4,063 of record JANHGL010009058.1, read on the forward strand.
TGTTATTTCTCAGGATAATAAGCGGCAATCATCCCTGCCACATAAAAGGCAGGAGAAAGGGGGAAACTTGGGGAAGTAGTTTAAGTATGAAGCGAATTTTTACGTTGTAGATGATGTGTAAATCGAGGGTGATACGTAGGGTGCCAGTATCAAGCCACGGTGTTTCTCTGGGTTCACAGTGTGTTGTTTGCAATGCACAGAAGCTCAGGGATAAGTATTTAAAATGTGACCCAGAGAAACCCGAGTTTTGATGTTGTAACGGTTGCTTCTTTCCTGACTTGTTTGGAGTCCCCACCTGAAAGCTGCAAAAAGTCCCTTTATGGAGATTTTAGGAGAAAAAAACCCTTATATTTTGGCTTGTGGGAGGTTTGCCGACTGAAGGCTGAGATGGGGTGTGACAGGAATAGTGTCCCCAAGCTGCACGCTGCTGCTGGGGCTGTTGTGAGGCCATGGCAAGGGTGGCTGGGACTGAGGCTGGCAGGGCTGAGCCCTGGGTGGCACAGGTGGCCAAGGGGCTCTGGGAGAGGCAGGAGGGTCTAGCCAGGGCCCCGGTGCTGCCCACCCTCCCAGCTGGCCCCAGCCCCCCTTGCCAGCTGTTGGAGATGGTGAGGTGTGAGATGCCGTTGGTTTTGGTAGCCTCACCCTATGATGAAGTTATGTCAGTCCTTGGAGAGGTTTGTCTGGGTTTCCACATTACCTCATCCTCCTGCTTTCAGTGTTAATGTGATGGAGTGCTCATGGAAAAGGGGAATTCCTCTCTGGCAGCCAGTCCCAGTGTTCTGTGCTTTGCTGCTTAGGAATTAGAGCATCTTCATTTCCAGTCAGCACAACTTTCTCACAGTGGGTCAGTAAGGCTGTGGTCTCAAACTGCTTGAGAAAAGTACTGACGTGTGAAATGAGTTCAGATACTGCTGCCAAATTTAAGAGCTCCCATGCTGATGACTTCTAACAAGTGCATGAGAGAAGCAACCTGGTTCCGTGGAAGAAATGCCCCCAAGGGCAAAAAGAGACAGAAATTGAAACCAGATGACGATCAACCTTAACAAAGCCTTTTGTGATTCATTGTTTTCTTTCGATTTATAAAATGTCTTGTAATAGTTGATAACATTATTGACTCAATTTCCATAACAAAACTACCTCGTGTGACATCCTGTTTTATCATCTCAAAGGGATTGTGTGAAAAACAAAATACTGCCAGTGTTTGCTGCCAGTGCAGAACGGGGGGGTGTGATGGCTGGAGTTGTTTTCCCCTGCCCGCGGGTTGTTGCTGGGTTCTGTTACTGCTGCAGCATCTCAACCTGCGGGTGGTGGGTTTGACTTGGCACCCCCTGGGAAGGCGCTGGGCTGCTCATGCCACCCTCACCAGCACCCCTGTGCCGTGGCTGTGGCTGCTGCTGCTCACGGGATGGACGGTGTCCTGTGGCCACATGTCCCTGCACAGCCAGGCTGAAGCCGTGATGCTGCGGGGCAGGGCTGAGCTCTGGAGTCCCTTCCATCCCACCCTGCCTGCAGCCATGGGGTAGGACGTGGCTCTTGGCCGTTTGGTTTTTGTTGGTGTCCATCAAGCCAGGGGCCCAGTTCCAGCTCTGCCCTGGTGCAGACGTGATGCAGAGGCTGCATTTGTAGCCTGGGTCCTCGTGGAGCCCTCAGGTAGGGGCTGGGTGGCTCGAGGAGGAGCTAGTCTGGGTTGCTGCGTGTGCTGGTGTCAGCCCATTGCTGGTTGGGGGGGTTGGTCCTTCCACTGGTGTTCCAGGTGATGGTTTCTCCCAAAAAAACCACATCATTTTTCCCACGATCCCTTGCATAAATCAGGGAAGCAGGATGTTGCCTCGGCATGACACACAGTGAACGTTGGCACGCTGGGAGCCGGGGCAGGAGAGAGTGTGTCTGGCTGCCCTCACTGGGCACCTGCCCTCCCATCACTACGCGACGACCAAATGAATGTTTGTGCTGCACGTCTCGGGTGGCGCAGCCGGTCCCCCCTCGTGTGGGGCCAGTGTGGGGCCGTGTCAGCCCGACCTGCCCCTGCTCCGCTGCTCTGCTCTGTGACTTGACTACCTGTGGAAATGTGACCAATAAGTGTTGAACGCATGTTTAGCGAGTGTTAGCTGTATGAACTAATAAATGTGAATTGTTCTGCACTCCTGGCGTCTGCTGCTCGCTTGCACCTGCCCCCTTCTGCAGAGGCTCTCCCTTGGGAGGGAGGAGGTGTTATCAGGGTGATGGGGCCCAGTGCTGGTCCAGGTGGCAGCCGTGGTTCTGCCCTGCCTCAGAGCATCTGTGTGCCCAGGACAGGCTGAGAGCCTTGGGGTTGCTCAGCTGGAGAAGAGCAGCCTGAGAAGGGAGCTGATCAATGCTGAGCAAGAGATAAAGGGCCCCTGGAGGGCAAGAGGATGGAGCCAGACTCTTGTCAGTGGTGTCCAGAGACAGGATAGGGAGCACCGGGCACCAACTCGAGTCCAGGAGATTCCATCTGTGCAGGAGGAGAAAGTTTTTTGCTGTGAGGGTGTCAGAACCTGGCCCAGGCTACCCAGAGAGGTTGTGGAGTCTCCTTGTCTGGAGAGATTCCAAACCCACCTGGACACTGCAGTCCTGGGTCCCCTGCTCTGGGTGACCCTGCTGGGACAGGGGGGTGGCACCAGATGCTTCCCCAAGGTCCATTCCCACCCACACCATGCTGGGATTCTCTGTTTGCATGGTCTTAGGGGCCCTGCCATGCACCAGATGCATGGTGGTCCCCATGCCCTGCCCATGTCCCAGAGCAGAAGGCAGGAGGAGGATGAGTTTTCTCCTGACCATTGCAGCCTGAGGTGCCCACCACAGCACCCGGGCTGTTCGTAGCTGTGGGGTGTCCAGAACACCCAACAGTTTGGGTCGGTTGGCATTGCTGAGGGGTGCAGCAGGAGGAGGGTTTGCACCAGCAGGAGGAGGAGACCCACACGGCAGCGGCTGCTGCAGGCAAGAGGAATAATCCAAACAACAAACACACCAGAAATCCTTGACCAGCGTGCTCCGGAGAGAAACTGCAGAACTCGTTTACCAATCCCGGGTGTCACTGAGGTGGGTGCGTGTTAAAAGACTTAAGCAGCACTTTTCGTATTTACATTTTCACGTCTATTAGAGAGCTCACATTAAGGCCCACTCAGGGAGATGTGTCTCCAAGTGAGCAGCCGGCCCCGCGCTCTGCTGCTCCCTCCCTCGGGGCCGCCGGCGCTGTCTGCATTGCTAAACTCATAAAAATGGAAATTCTTCCTTTTTAATGTTTAGCAGCTCTTGTGCTTAAGAGCGTTTAGGATTTTTTTTTCTTTTTTCCCCCCACTTATTTTAATAATGGCAAGGAAATAGCGGTTAAGCGTCTCTGGCACATGAGGATGCAGCCTGCCCCGTGCTTCTCCTGAGCTGAAGGGTTTTGTCACTGCCAGAGCTCCTGGACTGCAATGTGGAGCTCCTGGATTGTCATAGGGAGTTTTCTGGGAGGGACAGAGCCTGTCACAGGCGCAGGGCAGAGGGGCGTGAGCTGAGGGTGTTGTGCTCCAGCACTGGAGCACTGGGAGCACCACTCCCTCTGATGCTGCCCCAGACCTGCTCCATCTCCCTCAGCACCTCCACAGATCTGGCTGTGCTGCCTCTGCCTCTGCCAGGCTGCTCACTGCTGGGTGACCATGTCCCCTGAGCTCATGGGGTCCCCGTTCCCCTCCCTGCCACAGCACTATGCCCACCCCTCCCCACTCCTAGAGGGTTTGTCACGTCCTCTCTTCAATCCTGGCATGAGCTGCGCTGCTCCACTCCTCCGCCGAGGTCTCACATGGCTCCTGCCCTCTCTATTGTGTTAGTTTTTCTTGCTTACAGTGGTCCTCCTCCTCCACGGTGCAGCTCGAGCCACTTGGATGCTGCACTGCTCTGGATTTATTCCCTGTAAGGAGGCCTTGGAGGTCAGTAGTGGCGGGGCTCCCCGGGAGGTGGCAGAGGCTCCTTTGCACACGTGGGGCGACGGGTTTGTCCTCACTCTCAAACCAAGCAAGAGGAGCCGTGTGGAGGAGATGGGGTGGCCTCTCCCCTCTCCCCACACTGGAAAGTGAGGCTGGAGTGGGAAAAGTACCAGCACATTTTAATTTCCAGCTCAACCTCCACTGACCACTGTATTTTGATTAGAGCTCTGCTTCCTTTTCATCTCGGTGCTCCGGCTGGTGACAACTGCCACAGCCTCGCGCGCGCAGTGCAATAGTTTATCACCGAAGGCCAGCCGCTCTATGAATTCAGAGCCAGTGCTGAACAAATCACGCTGTCACCAACGTCAAACTTGTTAACCTGATCTTTGGTGGATCACTAGTGTCAACATTGCACGGGACATACATTATCGGGCCCAAGGACTTTGGGAGATGCGTTTGTCAGGCTGCTCTGTCACAGTCCCACTCTTGACCTTCAGAAAGTAACTTTCAAGGATAAGCCTCTTTCCTCTTAAAAAGAGTTGCTGTTCCAGGAGCGTCACCCCACGGCCACCCACTAGGTCACCATGCCTGCAGTGGTGGTGTCAGCCCAGCAGTGGGTGGAGGATCTGCTGGGATGGTCCCAGGGGGTGTCTTCCAGGGCTGAGGAAGGGTTTCCACTGGTGTCCATCACTGGCCATGTCTACTCCTTGAGCTTCTCCCCATCTTTTCACCAGCTGCTCTCACATCTCTATCCCTTTGGAGTTTGATCAGTCCATTGCATGCAGTAGAATGGTGGGTCGCCATTTCCTGGACCTTCTCGAGTCTCTCACATCTCAATTTGCAAAGTGCATGGCTAGAATTGCTCCTGGTGTTTCTGACAGAGTTGATTACTGCTGTGGAGGTCAGATGAAGGAGGGGCCACCACGACTGGGATGGTAACAGAGTGGTCAAGAGGTGCGTGCTCCCAATAAGATTCTGCCCAAGCTCCTGGGGGTGGCTGGGCATCATGGTACCTTTGCTGGTGGCATCCTTTCCCCAAGCCCCTAACAAGCTGTAGGGGAGACGTGCTGCAGGATGGCCTGGGCAGCCTGCTCGGGGCTGGTGTGGTGGGACTGACACGGCTCATGGCCAAGGGGACCTCGAGGTGGGTGCTGGATTCAAGCTTCGTGTTGCTGTCCCCATGGACCGACCCTGCTAATCAGCTGTGAAAGAGAGAGAGAAAGCTGGAGAGAAATCTTTCTCTCTGCTAACCTCATCACAATAAAGATTCCTATAAAGAGCTCTTATCCTTGAAGAAAATGAGGCACATAAGCAGGAATAGTAAACAAAAGGCTGTCATTTTGACCCAGGAGTGCTTCATGTTGTTGGCAACTGCCAAGAGGAAACATAAAGAGAGTCTGCATCCAAGTCCCAATTATGCAGAACTATGTGACTGATATGTCAATGAGTCCCCCCGGGAGGAGACCACCAGTGCTTCCCGGCGCTGCCTGCGCACCATCTGCGCACGCCGCCATGTGCCGGGCCCGCCCGCGCCCCCGAGCGAAGGCGTGCGTGGCATCGGAAGAATGCGGGGGACAAGGTAATGTCATCGGGAACGCTATCGCCAGGGTCCTCGCCGCGCGCGCGTTATCGGCGCGGGCCCCGGAGTCAGGGACTGGCGAGGGCTGGCGGACAGTAGTGCTGACCACACCTGCTGCAGGCACGCTCCGGGAACGTGGCGCAGGCAGGAGGGCTGCCCCGCCGCGATAAGCTGAGTGGATGGAGATAAAATCCGAGGAGGAGATACGCTTTGCCGAGCATCAAGGCTACGCACCAGCGAGGAGCCAAAGCACGGCTGCGGCCCGCGGCGGGTGGTGGGGCTCCGGGGGCTCCAGCTGTGCCGTGGCCCTGCCGGGAGGAGATGGGGCAGGGTGGTCACTGGACCAAAAGCCAGGGCTTTGGTGACGGATGTGACGCTGCTTGGGCCTGACTGGAGCACGAAGCAGAAATTGTGCCAGTCCCTTGGCTGTGGGCAGGGACTTTGGAGCCCATACCTGGCCCTGAACAGCAACTGTCCCCTCCCCAGTGCAACTCCAGGAACCTGTGTGGCTGGAAGCCCAGAGCCATCCAATCACTCCATTCTGGGTGCTGTGGCCTCCGAAATGTCAACCCAATCTACCCCTGTCCCCAGGGTCCCCTGCAGCTGCACACAGCCTTCAGCATGGGATCCATGTGCACTGGCTACTCCTGGGCACATGCTGCCAGGAATATCCAGGGTCTCCTCAGGAACAGCTGGTCCCACATCCCAGTGCAGTCCCAGTGCAGGGTGGGGAAGGTGGGCAGGAACCAAGGCAAGAGATCAGTGCTGCTGCTGCAAAGGGCCCCAGCATTGGCGGTGGCACCCAGTTGGTGCCCACACTGCAAATGGACCTGGGCATCCCTGGTGCTGAAGCCCCACACACCCGCCCTACCGGGAACCAGCTCTTCCTGTCCCCTGTGTGGTGGCTCCAGAGCAGCTTTTCCCAAAGCCACCCTCCTGCCACCGGCCAGGACCTGCCAGGCTGCACCGTGGCCCGTGCACTGTCCCTGACCCGGGGCCACACGCCCGCTGCAGAAGCTGGGCCACAGCCTTGGCAAAGGCCCGTGCAAAGGAAAGTCCCCAAGGCCGGCAGGGACATATTTACCCCTGAGAGCACCTTGCTGCAAAAATAGCGAGTGGCCGGTATGAGGCCGGGGCTTCCCGGGGGAACAATGCCCGGCGGGAGGAAGCGGCCGCGGCCGCCCCGCAGCTTGGGGGGTTTTGGGGTCTCCTCACCCTGTCCCACTTGATGCTGAGCAGCTGGGGGGTTCTGGGTGGGGTTTT
>JANHGL010009058.1:10843-21981 GCA_024611195.1 Ceyx melanurus
GGCCCGGCCGGGACCTTGAACCTGCCACAGATTTATTTTCTCCGACATTGGCATCGCGTCGGAACATCTGGCATACGGCTGATAATTGCTGGGGATTGGGGCGGAAGCTGCTCCGGGCCTGGCGCTTCTTCCAGAGCTCTGTTTTCATTAGTTGTTCTCCTCTCTTCAGCTGCAGAGTGAGGAAAAAACAACCAGGGCTGTGCAGCTCACTGCTCCCACTCCCTTCCCCGTGGCTGCAGCACCAGGGAGCTCCCTACTCCCCCCTCTTTGGCATGGGCACGGCACGGGGCCCATCACCGGGCTGTGTGACAGAGCTGTGGTGATGCTGAGGGAACACGAGCCATTCCTGACCCCTGAGCCTGAGATCGTGGGTCTCAATGTGCCACCCAGGGTTCCAGTGGCCAGGACAGAGCTTTGACACAGCCCTCGCTGTGCCAGCACGGGGCTTGGGGCACAGCAGCCAACCCATCCTCCGGGCTGTCGTCACTGCCAGACAAGGCAGAGAGCGGGAGACGCCACGGTGATGGATGGCTGGAGTGTGGGGCCGTTGATGGGAGCAAATCTTTGCTCTGGGAGGACAGGAGGTCTCGTGTGTGGCCTCTCACCCTGGTGCCTGGACTCATCGCCGTTGTGTTTTCACAAGGTGATTGGAAACATGAGCCCTGTGGCTGACATGGTGCCCGTGGGTCAGGACTGGCATTGAAGTGTGGGGAGACACACATGGAAAACACACCTCTGGTGCCCCACAGTGTCCCCAGACCAGGGGTGCTCCATTCTCTGAGTGCAGTTTTGTCACATGCAGAGCTGCTGCCCATGGGTGCTGGGAGCTCACAGAGACTCCAGGCATGGGGAGCCCCCTGTGTGGAGGAACCTCCTCCCACTCTCCCCTGCAGACGAGACCCCCGGAGCTGGGGAGGCCACAGGTCCCGATGCTGGGTGGGCTCAGTGGGCTCAGCCTCCTCCCAAAGGCATCCTGCCCCACTCCCGTGGCCCCCTCCGTCCCACCTCAGGCTGTAAATCAGCGTGGCCGTGGGTGCTTGCCATGCCCCCCGCCTCCCCGCGGGGTCTGTCTCCCATGGCGCGTTATCTGCTGCGGGGGTCCCACTTATCTCCCCTGTCACTTTCTAATGCTAGTTTATGGGCAGCATTTTGTAGCTTAATTATGATGGTTTTCATCATGGTCACGTGGCCACGGAAGCCAATAAGGCACCAAAGTGGGTCCATCCCGGCTGAGCCTGGCCCCCGTGGGGAGGAGATTGGCTGGTGTCCTGCCCAGGGCGGCGTGTGCGCAGTCAGAGCCCCGACACCTTCCCGGCGGACACGGGTCCCATAAATCCCCCAGCCTGCTGCGGACAGGGCAGCAGTGCCCAGCACCCTCTGGAGACTCCTTGGGTCACAGCTTCTGGCCGGTGGCACGAGGGAGGCCATCCTGCCACGCCAGCCCCCCACGCAGCCGCCTCACGGTGAGTATGTGTCCGTGGGGAGAACCGTAACCTCCCTGTCCCACCCTTCTTCTGGCCACTGCCGCCATTCCCGGCACGGCAGTGGCTGAGGCCAGAGCTGGAGACGTGGCAGGACTTGGTGGGGAAGTGGGAGCCGTGTGTGGGCCTCTGCTTCCCGTCCCAGCCCCATTGATGGGTGTGGGGATGGAGGCTCATCTCACCGTGGGCAGTGGAGCGAGGCCTCACCGTAGCCTTGGCCCCTTGGCCAAGCTGCTGCCCAGAAATGACGGATTTGGCGGCCAGTGGGCTCTGGGAACCCAGCCAGTGGTGGCTGGGGATCCCCGGTGACCCATAGGAGCGCAGGCAGCCCCCACACCCTGGAGCAGGCACGGGAGGTGTACGGGGCCCCTTGGCAACCGGGGCAGGCTGAGCCCACGTCCCTTCCCCAAGCTGCACCAGCAGGCACCGCAGCCCTCGGCTCCGAGCCCCTTTTGTTCCTCGCGGTGTTTGCTCGGCTCTTCTCCCGACCTGTGGCCCCTCCTGGGCTCCTCTTCCCGGATGGCAGGTCCCGCTCCACAGCTGCCCAGCAGCTCCCCCGGGAGCGGGCGGTGAGCACGGGGGCCGTGGCCGAGGGGCTCTGCCTGTGGTGGGAGCTCTTCTTCCCGGCCCAGCAGCGGCTGACCCGCACCAGGGGCTGCTCCGCTGCTATTCTTAGCCTGGGCTCGATTCCTGGTGGCTCTGGAGCGATGCTTTGCCGAGCCCGTATCCTGTTTGCCGCTCTCCCTGCCAGCGCTGCTTCCTACCCACCGCACCCACGGCCGGCAGCAGGCGTGTGGGGAGAGCTGGGTGGGATGAGATGTGTGGGGCGAGTGGGTGAGCCACGTGGGATGAGATGTGTGGGGTGAACTGTGTGGGATGAGCCGTGTGGGGCCAGCAGCCGTGGCTCCTCTCCACAGGGTGCTGCCGGCAGCACAGCCCTGAGCTGTGCAGGAGCTCCAGGAACCCTCAGCCTTGAGGGCCCTTGTACCACTGCCCTCCCCACAGTTCCCTTGGCACCAAACCACCTCTAATGGGAGCTCCCTCCCCTGGGGCTGTACAGGCAGCAGGCTTCTGGGACAGGCTGTGACTCTGCACCAGCCATGAAGGGTCTCCTGACCCAGCGGGTCAGCCCTGATGAGACAGGGTCAGCTCCAGTGCCCAGCTCAGAGCCAGAGCCTTGGGTTCCCTGTGGCCAAGTGACTGGGCCACAGCGCGTGGCCGGCCAGCCTGGGAGCATCCCGATAAACAGGACGTGACGGGAGCAAGGGTGCTCCTGTGCTGCTCTGCTGCCGTCATGGAACATTTCACTAAGAATCTCCAAAAGTCAAGCAATGAATTAAGTCCCAGAAGTGAACAACTGCTGTCTGACAGATCCACCAGGACACTGTCGGCAGTGGCTGCTCCTCGGAGCATAACCAGCACTGGGTCCAAACTGTCACCTCGGCAGTGGCCCCGGAGGAGGTGTTAGAAGCTGCTCCATACCCGTGCAGCTGTCCCCAGGCTCTGTGAGCACCTCCCTGCAGCCCCTGATGGGCAGGACCACCTGGTGCAGGTTAACAGGGATGATTCTGGAAACCTGGAGGGCTGGGGGCACTAAGTGGGGCCAGCTGTGAGGTGCTCAGAATTGCTTAAATGGGCTCCAGTCCTCCAGCCTCCTGGTTTCCCCACCGGTCCTGTTAGTTGCAGGCCACATGCCCAGGAAGGTGAGTGGCTTATTGTTCCCCATGGATGGCATAGGGCAGCTCTAACAGCCCTGGGGGGAGTGGGGAGGGTCTCACACCCTATCCTGCAGAGCGGTGTCCCCGGGGCTGGGTCCCGGTGCTGCTGAGGCCTGGCTGAGCAGCTTCCCCAGCCCTGGAGCAGCAACCGGAGCTGCCGCTTCAGTGCAGCCCTCGGGGTGCTCCAGCCCCAGCTCTCTTCCCCCGGGGCTGCTGCCGGGAGCTGCCGTCCCGGGTCGCGGTGCCCAGTGCCCGCCGGGCCCTGCTGGGGCAGAGTGCGGCCCCGTGCCCGTGTCCCCGGGCTGGCAGGTCCCTCCGCCCCCGCCCCGTCCCCGTGAGCCGCCTGCGTTCCCCAGAGGAGGTTCCCTAGCCCCCGGGGGGGTGGCCGCTCGCCCGCACCAACATGGAGATGCTCTTCCAGGCGCTATAAAGGGCTCCGGCACCTGCCGCTCGGTCTCCGCCGCGCCGCGCTCCAGCTCCGCACCCAGCGCAGGGGCTGGGGGTCCCGTCCCTGTCCCCGTCCCGCTGACCCGCTGGTTTGTCCCGCAGCAGGGCCGCTGGAGGGGATGGACTATTCGTATGATGATGACCTGGACGAGCTCTGTCCGGTCTGCGGGGACAAGGTCTCCGGGTACCACTACGGGCTGCTCACCTGCGAGAGCTGCAAGGTAGGAGCCGCCTGGGGCTGTGCGGGGCTGGGGCTGTGCGGGGACTGGGGAAAGGGGACCCGGGAAACGGGACGGGGCTCTGAGAAGACCGGGTCAGTGCGGGACCGAGGATATGGGGCTCGAGCTGTGCGAGATCGATGCCCTTCGGGGATGTGCACGGACCGGGAAGGTGCGGGGAGCGGGGCTGTGCGGGAGCTGTAGCCGGGGATGTGTGGTGAGCGGGGCCGGGACTATGCGGGGAGCGGGGAGGGGGTTCTGCAGGGTCCAGAGCAGCGGGGACGGTCGCGGGCCGCTCCTCATCCGTTTTTCGTTAGCGGCAGATTCACGTTCGGCGTCGGGACGGGAGCGCAGCCGCGACGGGAGCCCCGACAGAGGCGGGGGGGAGGCGGGAGCCTGGGTGGGAAGCGGGGCGCGGGGACGGGGTGCCGATGGCGGGATGCCGGTACCGGTGCCCGCCGCATCACCGCCGCCCGCCGCCGCAGGGTTTCTTCAAAAGGACGGTGCAGAACAACAAGCACTACACCTGCACCGAGAGCCAGAACTGCAAGATCGACAAGACCCAGCGCAAGCGCTGCCCCTACTGCCGCTTTCAGAAGTGTCTCACCGTGGGGATGCGCCTGGAAGGTAGGACACGACCGGGCTCCGCGGCTGCGGACGGGGCTGCGCGGTCCCTCCGGTGCCTGTCGGGTTGTCGCTGCCGCCCGCCCTCACCGCGTCCCCGGGCCGGTAATTCCCGCGGCCGCTTCGATTCCGTTTTTCCTTCCCAAGTTAAAGAAAAATTCGTTTTTTCGCTTTGCCTCTTGCTTTTCCTTTTTTTGTTTTTGTTTTGTTTCCCTGGGTTTTTTTGGCTGCTTGTGGCTTCAACTTTCCAGGATTTAATTTGCTGGCGGAACGGTTGCGAAATAGTGTAGAAATTATTGTTTTCCTTAAGCACATAATTCCAGAAGCTGAGACTTAAGGAAAACATTAAAAATGAGGCTCGCAATAAAACCGCTGCAGACCCACCAGGAATTGTATTTTTCGTCTTGGTGACATAACAGATTTCTCGTCCTACTCTCGGGGAGTGCAATTACAGCCCCCTCGCTCATGTCGAAGAAGCCGAAACCGATTGAGACATCGGATTAGGACCCCGACATCCCCAAATCTCTGTTGTGGTTTCCACAAAGCTTAACACGGGCCAACAAAACATCTTCGGTGGGGACAGATCGCTGGCAAGCGCCTGCGAAGCAAAAGCAGATGAAAAAAGCAGCCCACCCCACCTCTTCTCCCCTGAAATCGTTTACATTTGGCAGCGGATGGAAGCGGCCAGATGCGGGGCTGGGCTGAGCCCCCTCAGCTGGCCGGGCTCTCCGCGCAGAGTGCGGTGGATCGGAAAGTGCCGCACAGGGAGCTCGCCGCTGGCTCCCGGAGCGGGGGGAGAGCCGCGGGAATAAGACACAACATGGAGCTGCGAAATCAGCCCCTACAAACTCCTGGCGGGAGCCAGATCCATCTCTGTCTCCAAACAGAACGCAGACTTTCTCCTCCCTGGATTAGAGTTACTGATGCCCTAAATCAATCCGTGCATGCTCGGGCAGTTTTGACCGGTGCTGAAGGAGAATTTGGGTGCTGCGGATTCCGAGGACAGGCAGACAGGGACAGTGGGGGGGGGGGGGGGGGGGGAGGGGGGGGGGGGGGGGGGGGGGGGGGGGGGGGGGGGGGGGGGGGGGCAACGGGCAGGGGTTCGCTTTGCCCCTCTTCAGCAGTTTGGTTGGTTTTTTTTTTATTCTTGCTTTCCGTGGAGCTTCTGTGGCCCGGGAGGGCAGCAGCAGGGCTATCGAAAGCTGCTCATCCCAAAGAGTGTTTTTTGTTTATTTTCTTATTGTTAGCTCCTTAGCAAAGCCAGGCAGCTGGGGGGATCACTCAGGGGAGGATGATTTTCCTGTGGCACTTTCTCTTTCACGTTAAAAAAACAGAACCCACCTTTCCTCTATTCCTCGTATTTTTGGGCAGGGAATGAGGTGACACTTTGAAGGTGAGCCCCCAGCTCCACAGGGCAAAAGCAAGCCCCAGGTAATTGATTCTGGGGACATTGTTGACACAGCTCCCGTTGGAGTGCATGCAGAGATGCTGCAGTGAAGGCTGGCTGGGGAGAGCAGCACAGCCCTGGGACGAGCCTGTCTGGCATCTCCTGGTTACCCCCTGCACCCCTGCCCAGGCAAGGAGAGGTAAAGCTCACATTAGCCGGGGTCTGCATGAGGTGAGGCAGGGGGAGTGGGAAGAGGAGCTGTGGGGTGCACTGGGGTTCTGCCTGCATGCCAGGGGCTGCCTACAGATGTTGTTGTTGGGTGATGCAATGGGTGCAGGCTCTGCTTGGGCACCCTTGCCCTGGAGGTCAGGGCACATAGTAGCCAGCTGGGATGCAGCAAATGGCAAGGAGCCCCCAATCCTAAATGAGGCAGGAAAAGCAGAACAGGAGGGAATTAAAAGGCCTCTTCTTCTTTTGTGTTCTTGCTGGGAGAGGGAAGGAGGTGACGAGCAGTTGCCTGTGAAGGGTTTGTGAGAACAGGCTGTGCACACCCCTCGCTGTGTGGGGTGCTGGCAGTGCCAGTGGGGTCCCTGCCTGTGCATCTTTGCCTGGGGTCACGGGTCTGCTTCAGATGTGATCCATGGGCATTGCTGGGCCTCGCCTCAAGTGGTGATGGAAGCATATTCCCTTTGAGTGGGTAGCATATTGGACTTAAGGTGTGCTCTGGCATTGCTGGGGTGGGTGCTGAGGGGCGCCAGCTTGGGCTGTGAGGTGAGGTTTGCCAATGGGGGATCCCAGCAGTGGTACCCACATGTGCTGTGTCTCCCTTGTACCCCTGATGTTAGGAACTGCCCAGGGGTGACTGGCTGTTGCCCAGAGATATGTGGGCAGGCTTTTGGGGGAGGTGGGGAACCCATCAGTCCTCACCTCGGAGGATTCTCTGGCTGCCCCACTCCCAGGGAGATGCTGTTTTCATGAATAAAGAATGAGGGAGGAAGCTCGGGGCGGCTCCCCTGGGAGCACATTCCTGCTCGCCCTGGAAATGCTGCTGCTCCCGGCGATGCTCCTGCTTTTTCCAGCCTGCCTGGGGAGAGTTTGGGAGGTGCCCTGGCTCTCCAGGGTGGGGGCTGGCCACACTTGCAGGAGAAGTAGGCTAAAGAGAGGCAGAGGGGAACAGCTGAGACACAAAAGCAAGACCTGCCTGCAGTCAGCAGGGACAAAAACTAGCCGAGGGTTTTCTCCCTTTGATGCCAAGTCTGGGCTGAGCCCGCTCTTCTTCAGCCCTCTACATTGCTGTCCAGCTCCCAGTGAGCTGAGGCTCTTACAAGGGTGGGCCAGAGAAACAGTCCCCGGGAGCACAGAGGGGTGGTGTGGAGGGACAAGCTCCTGCTGCAAAGAAGCACCTGCTCCCTCAAACAAATGACACATTCTTGGTTTCATCTGGGGTTCAGAGGGAACATCTGCTTTGCTACAGCCAGGAGGTTGTGATGGGGCCGGCAGGGTGATTCTGAGAGTGGGATGCTCCATCAGAGCCCTTTGGCTGTAGTTGATACCTGGCAGGGATGGGCAGCCTCCTGCCCGAGAGCTCTGCCACCCGTGCTGCCTGCAAGTGAAAGAGGCAGAGATTTGCTGAGAAGCAGCACATGCAGCCTGGATGGAGATAGAGCAGGGTCCCAAGGGGGCTGTGTGGTTCCAGGATCTGCAGAAATGAGGCAATCCCAGAGCTAGTCCAGAGTCAAGGGTTGTAAAAATAGAAGCGGGTTTTGAGCCCCCTCATCTGCTTGGGTTTCACAGGCTGTCCCCTCAACCTACGAGGCATGCAAGTTGCTTTATCCCCCAGTCCATTTTCTAGTTAAAACCAGATGTCTTTTCATTTTCTGCAAATTCCCAGAGGTGTTGAGGGTGACACCAGCAAGGCAAGAGCCAGGCCTGGGCACCTGAACATGCCATGTCACATTTGTGATGCTCACAGCTGGGCTGGGAGTGCCACGGCCTGCTGGTGGCTTTCCAGCAAGGTCCCCCTGATGCCCCCCAGCCCATTTTGGCCACTAAATCCCCCAGGGGTAATTCTCTCGTGGAAGCTCTGTGCAGCTCACTGCAGCCTCTCCCTCTCTCTGCCCCCAGCCGTGCGTGCAGATCGGATGCGTGGAGGGAGGAACAAGTTTGGACCCATGTACAAGCGAGACCGTGCCTTAAAGCAGCAGAAGAAAGCTCTGATCCGGGCCAACGGCTTCAAGCTGGAGACCGTGCCTCAGATCGTCACCCCGGTGCAGAACGACTACAGCCTGTCCTCCACCATCCACAGCATCCACGCCATGTCCAAGACCCTGCCGCCCAACCCTGCCGCCCTGACGCCCATCGACTACGAGCGCAGCCCCTACGGGACCCCCTCCCTGGGAATGACTGTGCCCAGCCACGCGCCGCTCGCCGGCTACCACTACCCCTCCTTCCCCAACCGCGCCATCAAGTCCGAGTACCCCGACCACTTCACAAACGTTCACGAGTCCGTGCCCAGCTACATGTACCCAGAGACCTACCCCAGCAGCTCCCCCCCTGACATTCCAGAGGTCATCCTGAAGCTGCTGCAGCTGGAGCCCGACGAGGCGCAGGTGAAGGCGCGGATCCTGGCCTGCCTGCAGCAGGAGCAGGGCAAAGGCCGGCACGAGAAGCTCAGCACCTTTGGCCTCATGTGCAAGATGGCTGATCAGACCCTCTTCTCCATCGTGGAGTGGGCACGGAGCTGCATCTTCTTCAAGGAGCTGGAGGTAGGAGCCTGGGCACCTGGGGTGGAGGGATGCTGGTCCGAGCAGGCAATGGGAGGCAGGCAGGACTGGAACTGATGTGCCATGAGGATGGGATGCTGCTGTGGGCAGGAGTAGGGTTGAAAAGTCATGAAGATGGGGTGATGCCCATGGGCATGAGCTCAGGGCCACCAGGAATGCACTACAGAGCCGCTGGTGTGTCCCAGTCCTGCTCCTGGCTCCCGGTGTGGCAGGGCTAGAGGCACCGGGGCCGGGCTGTAACGCGGAGCGATTCCCGCTGTCGCCACAGGGCTGATGATTTCAGACTCGTCTCGGCGGGGCAGGTGTGGAAGCAATCGCCCGCAGACTGACTGAGGTGTCAAGCTCAAGATATAATTGAAAAATGTAACGTTGAGGAATTATAGTTGAGACAATTCTCTCCTCTGCCTTTAGGAGGAAAATCGATGCAGTCAGGTGGGTGCCTATTGGCACCAGGCAGCCGGGGCAGGGCTGGCCAGAATGGGGGACACTACCAAGCCTCCTCTGGGTTCTGTCCTGAACCAAGATCTTAAACTTGTGCAAAAATAGGAGAGAAATCTTTCCATCATAGCCAAAACTCAGAAAACCATGTCCCAGGGTGGCTGGGAGACCTGTGTGCCTTCCTGTGCTACCCAGCTCTTCCAAAATCAGGTCACTCCTCCTGTGCCCTGGGGGCTGTGCCCTGGGGGGGGGGGGTGTGTGCCAGGCTCTTCCCTGTGCCCATGCCACAGGGTGCTGTGGGGCTGAGTGTGGCAGAGCCTCATGGCTCAAAATAGCCCCCAGCTGCCAGAACAGTGCCAGGAAGCTGCATTGTGGGGGTGGGTCGGGTGCATTTCAATGATATCAGTGTCCAGCTTGGATTTTGGGAACAGGGTGGTTGTTGTTTGCAGGAGATATTGTAAACAGTGTAAATTCAGCTCCCGGCTGCGTTGCTGTGTAGCCTTGTAACTCCATTGTCAGCCCGACTGAGCCACCAAAATAGGCTGTTTCCGTGTGAATCTGCTCCTCCCGTGGGGCTCTGGGGGACAGCAGTGCCAGAGGTCTCACCTGGGCAGGGCCACTAGCTGGGAGCAGGAGCTTCTGACCAGAACACAGGGTGCAGTGACAGGGATGGGAGCTTGGCTGAGCATCCCCCCCATCGCTGCCACTCCAGAGGCTTGTGCCTTTTGCCTTTGTCTTCCTGCAAGTGAGGGGCAGATTCCCTGTGTGTCACAGGGCTGGGGACAGCAGGACACCATGTCCATCCCAGAGGGAGTGTGAGAAAGTGCCGTTGTCACCGTCCTTGGCTCCTTCCTGTGTGCCGTCTTGGCAGTGTATATGAGGCAGGTCTGAGCCCCTGGCATGGTGCTGTGGTGCCCAGGTCCCTCTGTGGTGTCCTCCCTGGGGATGGTGCCAGGGCTGCCTGATGCCCACCCGGCACAGCGTGTCTTCCCTGTCTCAGGGTGGTGGCTTTCCCTCGGGGAAGCTGTTGGGAAGCAGGAGCATGTCTGCATCTCCTGAACCCCTGTCCCTGCTCGGCACATAAAAACAAACAGCTGCTGGGGCGGTAAATGAACTCCTGCGAGCACAGAGTTTATGGCTTTACCCTAAACCCACTAACATGGAGAGAAATCGTGCTCTCGGAGATCGATGGCCATCATGCAGTTGTCCCTGCAGGGTGCTCAGGGCTCCTCGGAGCAGCTCTCCCCATCCCCTGGGAACATCTGCGTGACAGGAGTGATCTCCATGGCAGATGGGGAAGGGCTGTTGGCCGAGGCTGCTGTGGGGATCCAGGTATCTTGCTGGGACGTTGCTCCAGGGCACTGTGCTGGGCTGGTGCCAACCAGGGAGGAGGTGCAGATGGGTGACCCCAAGCACAGCATCTCCTGCCATCATCCCAGCACCCGCGTGCTTTGCAGACAGCTGACTTCTCCCCTGGGTCTTGCAGGGAGCCTGGAGAGGAGGGAGCAAACCCTCAGGGGCATGGGAACCCACTGGCTCATGCCTGGCCAGGACAAGTCTTTGCTCCCTGCCCAGGGGGAGCAGTAGCAGGTCCTGCCTGGAGCCATCAGGTCTTGCTCCCATTCCCACCCTAGCAGCCTGGTGAGGAGCAGAGGCAGCCTGGATGCTTTGTCATCTCCTCCCAGCAGGGTGGCTGGTGTGGGGAGAGTTGGGGAGAGCCTCCCCCACCCCAGCTCCACTGCTTCACCCAGGAAAGGACTGGAGGGGGGGTGGGGAGACGGGCTAACGGCCTCTTGACATCGGCTCGCACGCCACGTCCGCCCGCAGGCGCGGGGCAGTCAGATTGAAAACAGATTTAACTTCCCAGATATATCGTTTCATTTAAGGGCCAGTAATTCTGTCAGTCTGCCACTGACAAACGAGGGTCCCCATGCCAATCCGCCGGGGAGACTGATGTCGCCGCGTGCATCTCGTGTCACCAGGCAGAGAATTACGGACTGCGCTGGCCTTCGGAGCCGAGCCAAATAACGGCGCGCGGCAGA
>JANHGL010009059.1:0-21354 GCA_024611195.1 Ceyx melanurus
ACAATAATTTTCTGTACATATATATATATATATATATATATACTTTTCTTTTAGGGAAAAAAATACAAGAACACTTTGAAAATTGGATTAGTAGACAGGAAAAAAAAACTCATGGTATTCACCTGGGCCTCACTAGAATAGTTAACAATTCCTTTTAATGAGTAAATATTGTGGAAAAAAAAAACAACTTTAAAAATTCACTTAAAAATGTAAGTGGAAGAGATGGATAGAAAATATGCTACACTTAATAGCAAAAATCACATTACAGGTTATTAAATTAGTGCAAAAACAGGTAAGACCATGTGACATTGTAGTATAACCCTAACAGCCATTCTCAAGTTAAAATCCAGGTTACAACCTACTTCATTGTTTTACACTCTCTACCCTGTGTCTTCAAATACCCCTTTCCTCCCTGCTGTGCTGGATCACTACACATAATGACTTCAAAAAGATCAACTCCAAAAATGAACCTATGAGAAACTACAGGAGGAATAAAGTTGCATGCCTGTAACCAAGTGCACATAATTCTGTAGTGCCTACCGGGCAATACTGATAGCAGTGTCGGCAGCTCCTGAAACTTGTTTCTGACTTGAGTTAGTTGCTCTTTAAGTATCTCTACCATATAATGAGGAAGGACGGCATCATCGAGAGAACATGGATTTTGCATGTCTTGACCTTTTTGCTAGTAATTTTCAGCAGACTGTTTAATGTTAAAATCGTATGCCATGCAAGGTAGAGACTCCAATTATGAATGTGTAAGACTGGCATATAGGTGATGGCATTAATTACCACAAAAAAAAAAAAAAAAGGCAATAGGCAGATTACATGATATTTGTATTCATACTGGATGGCTTTATTCATTAACAAGATGTTATTCTGGAAAAACATGTCCAAGACTTTGTATCTGTTGTAAGAAGCATTTCATAGCACAAATGTTTTATTTCCAGTTATCCAGGTTATATCCAATTGCCAAAAAGCAAGCACTTAATGCTCCGCAGTCACTCTGCTCACTGGGGTACATTCAGGAAAAAATGACAAGCTCACCTCCTCACTGTGTCATTCCTGGTTAGCAGAAAGTGTAGTGCCAGTAATGTTTTATTTAGAAAATTGCTTTCATTCAGTGTAACACTCAGAGTGTTACATCCTTTATAAGCCCTTTGCAATGGTATCACTGAACTGTTTTTAAACAACGAGATCTGATGCCAACTATTCTATAAATTTCCTTAGCTGGGACAGCTTGACATGTTTGTTAAAATAAAGCTATACAGAACTATCTTCTGCTTTTAAAATAACCTGCTTAAGGCAGAGCGCATCTCCTGCATTGCCTTTGTAAAGCACTTGGCATATAGGCCCTAGTATCAGTTGTTTCGGTAGCATCACCTGCCTCCCGCTGCCACACAAGCCACCTGGGCAGCCAGAGGTGGCAATCAAAACCTTACCTGCAGCATTGTAGATTAAAAAAAACTTAATCCCAAATTCACTGAACACTCAAAAGGCTCATTAACTTCAATCCCTGGTTTGTGTTCATGAGAAATGCCAGCATGAGATGAGAGGTCAGGAGGTGATGAAGCTATTCTTTCATCTGGCGTGACTTCTGTTTTCTCATGCTGGTGAAGCTAACGTCACAGAGGACAACTCGGGGCAGAGCTAACAGGAGGAGATGAGCATTTCCTCAAAGAGTTGGAGGGTGTTTGGTTATATCACCATGTCACCAATGTGTCAACAAGAAAAAAAAAAAAAAAAAGGGTTTCAACTCAAGGTCCTCCTTCAGAAATAAATTCAGTATATTTTTAGGTCCAACTGTCCTTTTTTTTTTCCCAGGCTAATTTAAAACACTGAGCAATGTTAGCAGTCATGGTTAGACATTCCCTCAGACAGCAAAACGTCCATGTTTCAGAAAGCATACTCTGGCAGAAAACAGTCATGCTACAAAAAGCAGAAGCATTATCAGACCCACAGACTCTTACACAGTCTTACACAAGAGGGTGTTTTGGGTAAGATTAGGAATGTAGTTTCCTTGGCAAATGGATTTTCTGTGAAGCATCAAATCTCTCCTACCAAAGCACAAATATAGTGAAAGGAAAGCAAATGTTATAATTTCATTGCAAAATGATGGCTTTTTTTTTTTTTTTCTTAAAAGCACTTCTGACATGAAACTAAGTTTCACTGCTTTTTTTTGGTTATTTGCTTTGGGAATAGTAGCTGTGAACTATTTTCTTTCCTTGCTGGTGATAACCCCATTTAAACCTTGCTACATGCCACCACTATCTGCAGCTGTAATGTAATAATTCACAGACTGTGATAAATGCACAATCACCATTTCTGTAATAACATCTGTAATTTAGACATTTCAATGATGGGAATTTGGAACTAGAAGGCAACAGTTTCTGAAAATACCAAGAGGGGTCTGCATGTGTGTATACATAATTATGACATTTCTACTCCATAACTGCCCAAATCTTAAGTCTTACCCTGTCTACAAGGCAAGGCAAACCTACATAATCTTAGTCACACAAACAACAAAGTATTTTGTAAGACTCTCTTTGTTCAATGCACTAAAAGCTATACCATAACCAAGCTGAATCAAGAATTACATCCCAGTGCCCATGCAACTTCAAGAGTACTCCAGCACTGAGTTAGTCAGTCCCAGGTAGAGCATTTGTGGTGGGACAGTATCTGCATGGTCTAAGCAAACCAACATGACTCAACTACAAAAGTATCTCTATAGTTCCTTCCTTCTGCCTCCTGGCCTTGCAAAACTTTATGAGACTGCTTCAGTGTTCATATCTAAGCCAAATAAGATTTCTGGTTGTGTAACCTGTCCCAGGCAGGTAGCTGCATGGGGAAGTGCACACAAGGTCCTTCGTGACTAAAGGCCTCCACCTAGCCAACTGCAGTAGCAGTAAAGCCCTGCATTCCTCAGATGACTCTAAACAACTCCTCTTATGATGCAAAGGAACAGTTACAGTTTAGAGCTCATTTTCTTGAGTTTGCTCTGTCACCTGAACAAGCAGATCCTACTCCAAACAATCCCCAAAAAAGCAGAGATACAGAGTGACTGCTGAAGATCCCAACTGCACAATCAGCTACTGCTGACCTGAAAGCAAAGGCCATTTATCCTTTGCAAGATACCATCTGCCCATCTTCAGATCCAAATGGTCTACTGGCACAAACACAATCCATGAATCAGCTCTGAAATCCATCAGTGCTTCAGCTGCATGAGCACGAAGTAAACACCCAACATCTCATCTGTAATACTGGACCCCCATTTACCTTCTTTCCTTTGTGCTACATAAACAAGGCATAAAAGTACCTGTTTATCATGAACAGAAGGACCATGCAATCGAAAGGCTCCTTCACATCTACCAAAACTGTTGATTTTGCCCTCGTTAAGACTAAATAATCTAAACTGAAATATCCTTGCCAGAGGAATAAAGACTAAATAATAGAAGGTTGCTCTTTTCACTAGTATGCTCACTGCAGTATCAGGGCTTCAGTTCCATACTGCTATGATGTAGTTAACAGGTCAGAAAATGGGATGCTTACACCTAAGCCTTTTACTCTTTGAATTTTACCTATAAAAAGGCCGGTATTTACATTTCACCTTCTCCCACATTCTGGCAAAACACAGTTGCAATTGCCTCCCTCAACAACAGAATAATTAAGACTTCCAGCTTATGAGCTGTGGGGGGAAATATTTCTCTTACTTCTGAAGCACATGTACATTTGGGGTCTAAATTGTTTTAATAGTTCACTTTAGACAGAATGATGCTATGGATACTAACCACTCAAGTGGAAAACAAAATGGATACATGGAAAATGAAAACTTGTGGTTTATAGTTAAAAAAGAATTGCATACAGCCCACGTCAAAATACCATTATTTAAAATATATTTAAAGAGATAACATGTAAAGCTGGCATTTGTAGAGGTTCTGAAGGCAGAGTATGCAATGCAAAATGTATTGGTTTTAGAGATTAAATCTGCTACATTTTGTATAATTTTAATCTTCACCTAAAAATAAGCATAAAATTATTTAATAATTTTGTAGCCTTGGTGTCTGCAAATTTGTCACCCAGTAGTGTTGCCACCTGCATAATCCTCTTTCTAGGGTGGTCAGCCAGCTGAGGGAAGGAGCGAGCATCAGGGAAAAGCCCTGTCCCTTCCTTCAGACATGTGCAGACCATAAAGCACCCCCAGCAACATAAAAACACAGAGGAAAACACTCCAGAGGATCTTTTCCCTCTGCAGAGCACAGTAACCTTCCTAAACAACTTAGAGAAGAAATGCAATCAACAGACACAGCATTCCAGACTGAGCTGAACCTCCTACTGCAGGAAGAGTTTATCAGTCTCTTCATATGACAATCAACTATGTTTGACATGTGGGGATCCCATCTCTGGGTAAAAAAAAAAAATAATAAAAAAAATAATTCTATATGCACTGCAAAAAAAAAAAGGCACAAAAAGCGTATGCAATGCTCTTAACAATGGACAGTTTCTTATCTGCAAATTTATCTCTTCAAAAAGAAATGTGAAAATTTGGCAAACATCCCCCAAAGTAATCAAGGGGAGGTGGGGTGGAGCAGCTAGAGCATGAACAAGGTGGTTAGTCTGTTTGCAAGACTACAAAAGAACAGGTTCATGTGAGAACTTAAGTTTGCCTGGGGATTGCATCATACCTGCAGATACAACATACACAAGGCTGCTCTTTTCTCACCTCATTTCTCTGACCAGGCATGCAGAAATCTAAGTTTGCTATGCTGGTCTCACATTCACAACACCACAGGATAAACTCGGTATCCTCCTCAACCTACTGGTCACTCAAACCAGCCAGCAACCCACATACAGCACAGTTGAACTTCTGCCTACTCTCACCTGGATCTTGAAAGCATGCAGGTAACGTTTTCCTGTTCTTACACTGAATACAAGAGCCAAACGGCAAATAACAACTGCAAAGACCAGCACTAAAGTGCACATGACAGTAATAGATGTAGGAAAGAAAACAGGGCTTAAAATCAGGGACAAGGAAAGATACATACCACGCACAGAAGGTTCCACTCATCCACAAGACTGGCTCTTTCTCACAACAGCACTTGCTCCCCTAGGACCTGCCAGAATGCATGTGAATGTGTATCTGTGGCAGATCAGAGAAGCTGTGTCGAAATATCAGTCAGAAACAACCCTTTCAACCCAGGTTCCCACAATGCCAGAGGTCAGGTTACAGTAAGACCTTGTTCTTTCTTCAGCACTATCTTATGACTGAAAACTTACTCCTGGCCATTTGGGAGCGGAGGGTTTAGAAACGAACAGAGCTCACTATCAGCAGCGTGGAAACACCAAGAAGTACATAAAACACTTGTTTTACACAGTTCTGAAATGTCAGATTCCAGGAAGATTAGTCATTTAGTATTTTTAAATGCTGTCAGGATTTCAGACAGTAGTTGTAGACTCCTGTTATAATTTCAGTATTTTTTTCCTAGATGGATCCACTTTGTATTTGTTCTCATCAATGAAACAATTGGGATTTGCTGATTTGATTGTTACTACATTCCTTCTGTTCATATAAATTCTGCTGTGTGCTTGAGAAAATCAAATTTGATGCCAAACCACTAAGTGCATCCCAGAATACAAACTCACGGCAACCTGGGCTACCACCCACAGAACTATGTGTTGTTTGCAAAAGTGCTTCAGTTTTTTTCTCACACACCCTGCCACTAAAAAAACATGTTTGAAAAGATGAAGGTTTCCCATGGAGCACAGCATTCACAACATGGGACAGGGTGTTTTTGGCATGAGCTTTCCTGATGCTGACTTGACATCTTACTTGCAATGACTGAATTCCTATTGCTGTAAATCTCACTGATGACTCATGAGAAAAAAAGCATATTAAAAAAAAAGAAAAAGGAGAATGAAACTCTTTCAGTCATGGTGTCTAGAAAGAGTCATACACACAAAACCTAAAAGCAAAGCAGCATCCACTGGAGAAATAAAAGATTGATTTTTCATCCCTGACTGCAAGTATTCAGTGACAGTATTACGTTTAGAAACCTGTATGCAATCAAAGAAATTGCCTTTTTAAAAATAATCTTATTTTGGATTGTCTGAGGAATCAATGTTGAACATTGATTGTTGAACATTACATCATGTATATGCAGTTATGGACAAATACAGTCATACTGTCAATGTACTAAGTAAATCAAAGGGATTAATTCTCTACAGATACATTTAGACAAATTATTACACTATCACAAATATTTACAGATGCACTGTAAATGCTCTTCTACCTAAGAACATTAAAATAAAGACTACATTTCTTACTTAATTTATTTCTGATTAATGTATCCCCTCCTCTCTCTGCTATAAACATTACCACTACACTACCACTTAGGGTAGCTGAATATGTGTGTACCTCTGGACAGGTTATTTAAACCAGTAAAACCACTGCAGATGTTATCTCCAAAATATCAATCAAATACGAACTGTAACTTTACCTGTTATATAAAATCTTTATTTGAATGCCACAGAACACCCTTTTCTATGTCAGTATTAAACACGCAACTATTTGAATAATCAAAAAATTTCCCAGGCACAGCTTCAGCCTAGAGTACAAGTATCACATTAAGATGCTTATCTCAAAAACCCAAACAGCCAGAGCAGCAGAGATCTGGTTTCTACCCTGATGTGAAATAAGGACTACTATTGCTTATTACACCTTTTGACTTCCAAGTATATTTTCCTAGCTTTGTTGGGGTCAATTCCCTTTTACATAGGTAATTTTGGCCCAACAGAGCAATGCATTCAGGTTTACATCACTGTGCGAGGAGGAATCGCTGGCTCTGGCAGCATGGCACAGGTGTGGTAGTCCCAGTGGACTGCAATACGGACCAAGTTTAAACTCATTTGAAACTGAGTTTACCTGCTCTCAAAGAACAGTCTCTCTGTAAGAGAAGAAAAACACGTTGGAGAGCAGGGCTTCTCCTCCCCAGTGCTCGACCCGGCACTCTGCCCAGGCAAGGGCAGGGAGAAGAGACAGGACAGAGAAATCAGATTTTCCAATTCAAGTCACTGGAAAGAAGTACTAATTGTAGTGCACGGAATCCAGCACATGTGTGCAGCAGGTAATTGTCTTTTCAAGATCCCTGAAAAAAAGATACATCTGAAAACCACTTCAAAGCATTGCAGATAGCAGCACCACTTCTGTGAACACTAACCTTTTCTTCTGGCAGCAAGGGAAATCAATACCACCCTGCGTGGAAACATCAATATAAATGCTCAAAAATCACAATATTAACATCTCTGATTCTGAGTGACTTGTATTTGAAAACAGTTTCTGCAACAGCCCTTGCATTTTTAAAAAGTTATAAATCAAATGTTATCATTACAGAAGTTTTAAAAACACAAAGTCAGCTGAAAGACGCTGTTTTGTTTTGTGGGGTTTTTTTTAATGGTAAACTTGATTCCCTTCTGGCATTTTAACTAAACTGCAGCAGCACTGAAAATGACTGTAGAAGCAGTAAAAATCTATATAAATTGATTTTTATTATTCAACCTAAAGGAAATGCTTTTGTATGTAAAAATGACAGCATTATACAGCAACTGTAGGGATGTTTTGAAATTCCAGTTTAAATAATAACAAGTTATTAGACGTTTTATGGATGTGATTTTAAGGCAGACATAAAATTACACAGAATCTTTAAGTTTTCTCTACAGCACCAAATAATATTTAAAAAACAAAAACAAAAACCAGTTTCTGTGATTTCCCTCCATCCCACCATAACACACATCTAGAATTCAGCAGAAGACTAGTAATTTGGAGGAAATCTGGCAAGACAGATTACATAGTCTTGGCCTGGAAAAAAATCCAAACCAAAACAAACACCAAAAAAAGCCACAAAACTTAACAGACCAGGAGCCAAAACAAGAGTCTTCTCAGCATAACCAAAAGGACAGACACGGCACTGCACCACCAGAAACAGGATCACCAGACCTTCAGAAAGGCATGAGCCTCTGAGAAGGGCATGCAGAAATGGAGACTACTAAAAGGAGCATGGTGTGCAGAGACTAAAATAATTTTTTTCCAACGCAGAGTTTCCTTTACAAAGTTGTCATGGAATATGTAAGACACTACTTCTGTGCTCAAATCTGTGCACTTCCCCTCCTTCAGAAATGATGTCCTCAGGCAGCCTCTTCTTTTTAAGCTAATACATGGAAAGGACAAAACCATGAACTACATGTCATTTAAAGTTTTCATAAGTCCTCAATAATATTAAAAACAACCAATTAATTTTTCTTTTGCTTCTAATAATCTTGCCTGCATACTGCCTGCTCCTGTAAAACTAATTGGACCACCATGACATTAATTAAAGAAAACCCTCCAAATTAATCTAATACACTGCTGTGGTAGAAATTTGAAATAATATGATCTTTATACAAATAACCCAGAACTTTATTCCCTTCATTTAAACGGAGGCATTTCAGACACAGTTTGTTGGAAAAAAAAACATATTTTCAACTTCAGTTTGGTTTGGGGACTTTCTTTTGTCTTCACAGTAATCCCTGAGGGTAAAGAGAGGCGAAATGTGTGCAAAGGTTGATCAGTTACACAGAACTCCACTTAGTTATGTTTTTACCCCTAAAAAAACCTTGCCTAGTCCGCTGAATTTTAATTCTGAGTTGGAAATACTTAGCTGGTGGCAAAAGGCAATTCTTCATCTTTTGACATAAAGCATGTACTTTGGTAACTTGTTTTAAAAAAATCACTTTTCCATCATGAAAACACTCAAAAGCTGTAGTTCCTCTATTGCCCCTCCAAAAAGATGTCTCAGCTGTACTGAAGAGAAAAGGAAAGATTAGGCTGTGGATTCAAATTAGCTGTCAAGAAACACAAACATAAATCTGACTTAAGAGCGTAATTTGGAAATGTGTTCTGGGCCCACCCTTGGCAACAACACCAGGGTTTAACTCACACTGTAGCAATATTTAAAACAGCTCTGCAACTTTGGTTCTCCACCCAACAAAATGAGAAAATTTTGTTGTTAAATGAAAAACACCACACATATTTAATTGAGAGAAACCATCTAAACTTCTGATATTTTCATCTTCATATTTTTTTTAATCCAAAAGATTTATACAGCTTTTTTTTTTTTTTTTTAACAACTTACAGGATCAAAAAGAAAATAAATGCATAGTTTCAAAACCTTAGAATATAACCTCCTCTTGTTGTGGAAGAGTTCAAAGTCATAAAGTGCTGCAGATATGAACACACATCAGACAAATAATCTAGTAACTAACTTATTTTTCTGGTTTATTTAACAATATTCCAAGCTTAGAACATTAAATAAAAATCTCACAGACAATGCGTAGGACTAACAATGGTTTTGTTCTTAATCTAAATTTATTTTTATTCTCCTTTTTCTTAAAAGAATGCCAAGACACAATAATAGAACCAACTACAGTTTTATTTTGGATACCAAAAAATAAAAAGAAGCTGGAAAGAAGAGAGTAGTGCATTGCACTGATCTCAGTAAAACTGCTTGTAAGCATCACTGTGCACATTTAGCCCTAGAAGGATGAAGATGTAAACAGGAGATGGATGCTGCCAAGAGGGATAGGATGAACTTGGACCAGGGGAGAGGTGCTCTGGGCTCTGCCTTGGTTGTGAGAGCAAGGCTTTGAATTATGGTCAGGTAAGAGAGGATCTGCACCCCTCTCACCAGCATCTGTGCAGCTCCTTGCTAGCCCCTAGTGGCAGTGGCAGCAGGTGGAGGTGGTGTAAGCAGACTCAGCCAACACCAGCTGGTATGCAATGGCCATAAAAAACAAAAGGTCTTCCTGGCTGACTGCTGGGGTGTCACAGGAGTTCAGGCAACATCAAAAAGGGTCCAGTTGTATCTCACTCTCTTCCACAATTTGATTTTGCTGCCCTCACAGACAGCCTACATACCTGCAGGAGTTAACACCAAGCCTGTGCACCTTGGGCAATGACACAGACCTCTTCAGAGGACATGGAGAGGAGCAACATTCATCAGGATGCACTGTGAGTGTGTTTTGAACAAGTGCAAATAGATTTTTCAGGAGGCTGGAGAGTGAAAACCCAGGCTTACTGACAGCCAGAAGCCAGCCACACCCCCTGTTAAATGCCTAATTTCCAAGCTTAAGCATGCCAGGTAATTCACTACTATTTACTTCACTGCCTCCTTTTCTCTGACCTCTGCACTTCCTTCCCAGCCACCCACCCCTTCCTGACACCTATAAAGAACACAGTGGCCTCAAACTTCCAAAAAAATATTAAACCAAACTAAACTATTAAATTCCAAAAATTATCAAACCAAAACAGGCAGCTTGGCAACAGGTTTAATTCCATCACAATTCTAATCTTTGTACGTTTTCCTGGCTGGGCTCTTTCCACAACCAAACACACACGGGTACCACCATGATAAAAAAACCAAAACAAAACCAACCTTCTTCCTCCAGAATAGTAATGGCCTGTCTTTGACAGACCTCTCTCTAGAAAGATTGTGTTCAACATAGTTGTAGGCTAAAGCCAAAATGGGAGAGGCAAGACACCAAAATAAAAACTGAAAGCAAATCTTGACTGTAACCACACAATGCCAAGAGTCCTCCTCTGCACCTTAGGGAAAAACTCTGGCTGCCATCCTATTCTATGCCAAGTGTGAACTCTTATGATCCACAGCATTCAAAATATATGAGGGATTTTGGGTTGGTTTTCTTTCTTTACCTATGTGCCAGGTCCTCAAAAAGGCTTAAATTATTTAGGCATAGAGACACGAAGGGAGCCATTGCAATACACAGTAACTAACTGGAAACAGTACTCAAACATTAGACTGGATAGGACTACAGCCTACACTACAAACTGAATCGAGAAGAGACAGAAGAAAAAAAAAAAAAAGAGACAGAAGAAAAAAAGTTTTTAACTCCTAGTACAAGAAACAATCTTAAAGAGTCACTAAATACATGTGGGGAAATGGAGGGGCCCCCTTCTTTTAAATATATTTACATAATATTAAAGCTTTTTATTTTGCTTTTCTTACCAACATAATCTTGTAGCTACCTTGGGCAAAGTCCCCATTTAAATTAAGAGGTTAAGGATTTGATAACATAGACAGGCTCTTTTAGACCCATGGCCCATACATGTCTCCTCACCCTCTCCTTCCCTTCCTGCTGCTGAGGGGCCTGATGCCTTGGCTGCTTTGCACCACGTGATGCCAGCCATAGCACGGCACAAAGAGAAGGTAACAACATCACCTCAACCCCACTCACTTTATTACTTAAGAGACTACAATCAGGGCTTGCCTAGATACACAGAGACAGAGAAAAAAAACAACAAACCCAAAACAAACAAACAAACAAACAAAAAAACCAAAAAAAACTCACACAAACAAAACAAACAAGTTTTGCAATTTAGCTGCTGCAGTTAAATGGCAAAACCAGACTAACGTGGACACAGCAACACCAGTTTAGAAGTGTTCATACCGTTTACACCACACTGGAAAGGAAAAATAACTTAGCCCAGTATAAGTGCAACCACACTACAGCCTATGCCAGCACAGTTATCAGTTAAAATCATAGTACGTCAGTTCTGTAACTGACAGAATTATACCAGCTGAACTTTTCTAGCATAGACCAGGCCTAAGACATGAGGTAGTGAAAAAGAAAATCAGGCTCACGATCTTTTTTTTCATTCCACAGCATCAACATACTCTAAAAATATTCACTGCTCAGATTTATGGATTTTAAAAAAGCTTTAAAATCCAAAATTTAAAGCTAACATCCTCAGTCACACAGGATTTACAAACAGAGGCATAACTCTTAAAAAAAACCTCTCTTGCTCAGGTTCCTAATGCAGGAAAATATAAGATAGAAAGCACATAAGCATGTGTTAAGTCTCCCACTGAAGCAAGTGGAAAGGAAGTACAGTGCTTTCTGAAACCTGGGCCACAGTCAGAAATCACGGTCTTTGTAGCATTTACTTCCTCACTCATTTCAGTGCTGTTTAATCACAAGTCATTCATGTTTTAAGACAGTGGGAAAAACATAGACAACAGAAGCTAAATCAAGTTTGTTACAACTGTTCAATATTTACAGCATTCGTAGCATAAAACACAAGTATTTTTGGTAACTTAAGACAAATACCTTTTTTTCTTTGCTATTAAATGTACCGCAGCAGTCCCGTTAAACAAACCCACTGTCTCGGATATTAAAGAAATTGTTGTTTACATTTACGGAGTCATTTAAATTAAAAATCTGTTCCTGTTCCAAACCCCACTCTCCTTCGTCTTCGTCCTCTGGTTCTGCCTCAGACCCGTTCCGACTGTTTTCATACAAAAAGATCTGTTCATCTACATGAGCCGGGGCTAGCCGGTTTCTCTTTGCACTTACAACATTAGCAGAAGAACCAAAAAGGCGTTCAGGGAAGACCCTTGTGGCCAGAATACACCAATATTTTTGAAGAACCTTTGGTAAAACTGGGAACAGTGCTAGTCTGTCAGACCACCACTTCAGAGGGTCTTCATTCAAACCAAGAACCTTTTGTGACTTGAAGTTGCTCAACTCCTCAACGATCTGAGCGTGCCATTCTTCCTGGTCTTCCACACCTCCCGTCTGGCAAAAGATCTCTGCAAGCATGTTGTTGATAACACTGGTAGGAGGAGGGGTAGAGGAGATTATTAATTTTTTCATAGGGGGTTCTTCTGAAACAGTAAAGAATTTCTCTTCAGTCCTAAAAGTAGTTTCTTTTACTTTCTCCAGAAGGCTTTTTGCTTCTTCCACCACTCTGTTTTCAACCTGCTGCCGCTCAAAGGCTGAAAGGAAAGGCAGTTTTTTGTAGCGGGGATCCAAGAAAGTTGCAACATTGAGGAACATGTCTATCTCAGGCGTGTGCTGGTAGGTGGTTGACAACTCTTTAGCAATCACCTCCTTTGCCATGCTGATTTCTTTCAAATCATTCTCTTTGATGTTCAGGGTAGTATTCAGAAGCATGTGAAGAAGTGGCTTCACCATACTTATCATAGGGTACTTTGAAGCAGACATCATCTCCGCAACCTGCTTGAAAGGCTGCAGCAGCTCCACCAGCCCTTCAATTGTATTCCACTCGCTGGCTTCCAGCATGAGGTGGTGGTTGTTGCTGTCCTCCACGAGAACAGCTGCAATGACAAACTGCTGCTCCTTGAGGCGCTGCAGCATAGCGAGCGTGCTTCCCCACCAAGAAACGCGGTCGCTTACCAGCATACACTGGAGAAGATTCTGCTGCTTCTGCTTCTCGCTCAGCATGTACATGGCAACCGTAGACTGCTGAAAATACTCCACCAGTTTTCGGCACCTGCCAAGAAGGCTGCAGAGTTTAGGGAGCTGAAAAGCTTGTTGTATTCCTGCGTTAAAAGTGTGCCCCAAACAGGGCATCTGTACAGGAATATCTAGGAGAGAGAAAGCTTTCACAATGTCTTTACTGTAATCTGTTGTAGCACCAAAGACTTTTGTATTGATCCCCCACTCAATAAATGTTTCATAAAGGACTCTCGTAATAGTCTCTGCAGTATTATCCTCCGGTACTTCAAATGTTTTTAAGCACCGCGAGGTCACAACCAGGCAGTTGGCAGGACTGCTGCTGAGAAAGTGAACCGCAGTGGTTACGTACGACCTGTTCTGGTTTTCGCTCCTCCACATGTCTGTGGATATGCCACACCACAGCACCTCGGTGAGCTCTTTCAGCACAATTTCTCTAATGGCACCGTACTTTTCGGGAATAGCTTTTGCACAGAAGTACTTCCGGCTCGGAAGTTCGTATCTGGGGTCCGCTGTTCTCAAGAGGGCCTTGAAGGTGGGCTCGTCAACGATAGAGGCTGGATACATGCCCTCGCAAATTAAGCTGATGACTGCAGATGTCAGCTCCTGATGCTTTCTGTTTTCGTAGCTCTGGTAGGTCTTCATGATGAGGCTATCTTGAACGACCTGCTGCGACGACTCCGGCTTGATTTTTGAAAAAGCAGCAGCAAAGGCTTCTCTCATTTGCTCAGTGTTACTTTTCACAAATTCGCAGAATTCGTCGGGGTGATTTTTCTCAAGGTGGTAGGAAAGGTTGGACGTGTTTCCTGAATAGGCGATCTGTGCCATGCAAATACGGCAGTAGATCTTCTTCCACTGTAATATGCATCCTTCTGCATTGGTATCAAACCCAAAGTACTTCCACACTTTACTCTTTGCTCTCGGGTGAGCCACTAACTTTAGGTCTGATGGGGAACCTTCTAAACTTTTATTCTCCATTGCTTCTTGGCCACCGTCCCACCTTTTGATCCTTCACTCATTAATGAGTACCTGATAAAGGCAGTAAGATAAAGATACAATGAGAAAGCACAAGTTTGACCACACTTAACTATGTGAAATCAGCATTTCTGTGAACGTATCAAGAAGCCTACCTTACTAATTACATTCGCAAATTTAAAGACGATATTTGCAGAAGTGTGACCTACAAGAAGCCCATGGAATGTAAAAAAAAATTAAAAGGGTTTTAAGATAGCCCATTCTGCTGGGAAACTGAGCTAAGCGCCTTGAATAAATCTTGTTTCTGGAATTGCCTAATTGTGGGTAGAGAAAGCATAACCACCATGACACAGTTGATACATTAGTGTCACACAAATCAGTCATCTGCTATATAGCATTTGCCTGCCTCTTAAGTCATTATTATGGCTAGACCAACACCCTCTTGCCTAAGAGGTACTGAACTTCACTGTTCACATTTATTTCAATTGAAACCTGACACTGAGGGAGCAAAGGTTTTATTGTTTGTTTATTTTGAAAGAAGTTTTGTTAACTCAATCTAACTGTTCCAGTGTTTGTTTTAAAAAAACCAACAAAAAACATAATGGATAATCTGTGAGGCAAAACATGGCATTAATCTGCTCCTCTGAAATGCAAAGATGCTTTCTGACTGAAATAAAAGAAAAAGGAGTTTGAACCTACATGCAGATCAACAATGTGTCTGACACCTTTCCTGTCCTTTTCTTTATTAAATCAAACCCCATCTCCTGAACTACTAGTTCACAACTGTGGTTCCTGGAATAACAGTACATTATAATTACAGGAAAAGCAGACAGAGAAGCCACTAGTAAATGTTATCATCCAGATCAGCTGGAAAATGATTTTGCCATATTTTCTTCAAAAGGCTACAGAAGTTGGGATGGGGGGCACCACACACACACACACACACACACACACACACACACACACACACACTCTAGAGATGAGCATGGTGATGAGACTTGGCAATCTGTATTTCAGTACCTGCACGTAAAAACTTGCAGCTTGTTGTACACTCAGTCACATGCAAGTACTATGGAGACCTACAGTGAGTCTGCGCACAGCACCAACAGCCAGCACCTGCCAGAGCTGATTTCACTACACCAAAAAGCCAAGCCACAGCATGACTGCACAATGATGCTTCTCATTTGGGTTTTTCCCCACCACCAGCCAAGCCAACGTGACAGCAGCAAGGCCTTCACTAGAGTGCATGGCCAGGACTGGGAAGAAGAAGGCCATCAGTTAAATATGGCTTCATCCTGCACCTCAAAAATCCAGGGGAAAAGAGCAAGAGTGCATTAGGAGCATCGTTGCAGCCAGCCTGAAAGCAATGGCATTACTCCTTCTCTGCTCATCACACCCTACACCTGCTCACAAGCCCAGAAATCCCTGGGGTGGCAAGACTGGATGGTTGGCGGAGGAAAAAACAATCTAACTTTTTCATATTGCTGCAAGGGAATATAAAAAAGAAAGTATATGCATGAAAGCTTCTGCAGTGTGCTTTCTGCTGTTGATGAACATTCCAAGAAAAGACATTTTCTCTCTGAACTATAGCTGGTGTTTTGCAGCAGTTTCTGAACACCTTGAATAAAAAAACAAAGACAGGTTTCTCATAACTAAACATATGTATTTAAACAAGCTTGTTGGTTTAGAAGCAGAATGAGAGATGCAGGGAAAGCATTTTATTGTATTTGCTTTGAAGATTTACTTTGAGGTTCAGAATTTTATTTTTTTTTTCCTGAAGGGGGCAATGTTCTGACTACCAGCATTCCCTCAACTGTGATTCAGTGCCTTTTAATTTGCCAGGATCAACTACTGATGAAAGATGGTAATGCTGCCTAATTCTAAAGATGTGCATATCAACAGCACCAAGGTATGCAATCCCACAAAACCTAATGATGATTTATAAAGATGAAGTGGTGTATCATATAATGATGTAATCCTGCCAGAGCATCAGCCTGTGCATTGACAAGAAAAGTGCCATAAGTATGTATTGGTTTAGATCTCTCCTTTTCAATCCATGGCATGGTGTCTGAGTAAGAATAGAGACTTTTGGCCTGTCGTTAAATCTTACCATTTCCTCTGCAGTTACGTTGCAATTCCTGAAAGCAAGGAGGAAGGCACTGTAATAAAAGAGTTGATGCATCTTTAATATTTAAAATTAGCATGACACACCTTGGATCATAAAAAGTTCATCACAGACTGATAAAATACAAGTTATTTTAGAGCCAGGGAGTGTTACAGACTTGCCTCATCCTTCATGAGGGTTGGACTAAATGATCTTTTAGAGGTCCCTTCCAACTCATACCATTCTGTTCTCTTGTGATTCATTTTTACGTGGGTTACATCTTTGCCATCATTTTGAGAAGGATGTGGCACTTGTCAATAATGACACAAGGTAGCACTGCTACAGTTAAGGATATGCCAGTATAGCAACCTTTATTATAATGCTGTAAACCACACTTCAGCTGTCATAATAGCTCAAATATAAATGGCTGATCATCCCTGCCTGTCCTGAACTGTTACACAGCATTATTGCCATTATGAAAATAAAAACACAAAAAAACTCACATCTCTCCTTTTTCTAAGAAGTAAATTTTTCCTCTTTCACTGAAACAGTGCTCATAGCCTGGGCTTGTGAAACTGAAGACACCAGCACCCTGCAGAATGAAGTCCATTGGGAATGGAGCACCTCATTGCCTTTGGAAGTACTGCAGCTTGTTACAAGGGCAGCTGATGCAAAAGCTCTCTTTTAGCTTGACGAACTTTCCATGATAAAGAAACAAAC
Organism: Ceyx melanurus; assembly: GCA_024611195.1. NCBI lineage: Eukaryota > Metazoa > Chordata > Aves > Coraciiformes > Alcedinidae > Ceyx > Ceyx melanurus. Next base: position 17,102 of record JANHGL010009059.1, read on the forward strand.
CAACCAAACAAACAAAAAAAACACAATAAACAACTACTGCTACTTTGGTTGGCTGAAACCTCTTTGGTTAGCTGGAACCTCTTTGGCAGACAGAAGCCTTCAGGCCACAAATGTGCCTCTTATTTTCTCCCCCGAAATCCCACCCACATTGAAATGGAGAGCACCTTTGGAGAAGCTTCTCTTCTCCCCACCCCTTTGCTGCATCTGGCCAACACCACCAGGCAGTGCCAGGGCAGAGGCTTTTGCAGGCCTGCAGCCAGATTGTTCTGCTGGCCTCGTGGTGGACTCAGCTGCCACAGAAGGAGAAGGAGGAAGGGTCTTCCACATTTCCTGGTCCTCATACCTCATCCCTGCTCTCCCTGGGGCAGGTAGTGCTGCTTCCTCACACCTCTCAGACCCCTCTCACTTTCCTCACACAGACCTCACCCTCACATGACTCCTCTCTCCGAGGTAGGGGATGTACCAAACTATTGAAACGCCAGCAATGCTGCATGTTGTGGAGAGCAGCAGTGCTACCCTTGCTCTAGACAGGGCTCAGTTCCCCCAGCCATGAAGAAAATAGGCTTAAAAATTGTATGAGACTCCCTCGGATTATGAAACTGAGCACAGAGATGTGGGCAATGCAGTCACCCTGCAACCTTAGCTCTGCCCCCTTGTTCACACACATCGATGGCACCCTCTCTAATTACATAGTAGGTATCGTTGTCGCACAACCCTTGCCTCATTCAGCACAGAGGCAACCATAAAACAAGTGTTTCCTCCCCTCTGAAACCACCTAAATAACTCTCAGGTGCATGCATGGAGGAGAGGGATTAATTGTTAGATGCCACTTTAGTTTTGCCTGCCGTCAATCCTTCCTACCTGGCTGCTTTTCTGCCCACCTCTGGATATTTTAGAGCCTGGTGCTCATACCATTTTGAGCAGGAAGTGCCCAGTCTATCATTATGCTTTACTCATATAAAGTAAATGCCCTCAATAAGTGAATCAAAATTAAGAGATGCACGTTCCCAAATTAGTATTTCACAATTAATTGTAAAGCAACCAGGTACGAATGATAATACTGAATAACTAGAAACTGGGGCAAATTAAAAACACGTATGAAATTTAAATCAGTTTTAAGGAGTAATCTTTAAGATCTTCTAAACTTGAGCCACGTAACTACCTTCTTCCGAGCCAGTTTTCTACACATCACACATACCAAATTTAACTACAAGCACTTCAAAATTACAAAATGTTCAGCACTTAAGTCATCCCCCACCGAACTTCAATCAAGCACGTACAGAAGAGAAAATGTAGGAGGAAGACACCAAATAAATTCCTTGACAAGCTTTTAAAATACCAAAATATATTATTAGTAGTATTATAGGAACAATTTTTATTATCAGTGGGATTACTTTCAGTGACCACATTTCCAGTCTTAATATCGTGGTATTACAACTTGTTGCAGTTTGTTTTTTAGAAATCCACTGATTAGATTTTTGGTTTTAAAGAGCTGTTTGTATCAAGAACTTGAGCCATACAGGGCTTTTTTTTTTTCCCTCCAATTACTTAAGAATAAACACTGTACAAAACAAAACAAAAAAAGCAACAACATTCAAGCACTAATTTCTAATTAAACTATTAATCGTTTAGACCACTGAACACTAACACAGTTTACATTACCCATTGGCAGTTAACACCATTTATGCAATTAATACCTGAAAAAAGTTGTATGTTAAACATAAGTTTACTTGTGCACGCTGGTTTTAGTCAATGAAGCAATCACTGACTGCACCTCGTCTGTCCTCCCAGCTCTTTACTATCCTTCACAGTCAGAATTTCAGACCAACTCCCCTACTCTTTATTGGGCCAACACTCACTTCACTATCAAATATTACTAGCTTTTCAGTCTGCAACTCAAAACACTTAAGTTTTTGCACTGAATCTGGATTCAGTGCAATGGCAGCTCAAACTGCCATTTTACTCAAAAAAAAAAAAAATCTGTCACCTATAAAAGATGAATCCCAGTAGGATGCAACTGAACAGATGGTCACTCTTAAAAGCCATATGAAACCACATGTGACAACAATATACAACTCTAAGATAGGGTAATGAAAAAGAAAATTGAAATGAAGCTAATTTAGCTTATTTGGCTTGAAATCCTGAACACTTCTTCCCGGCAAGTGCAAGAAAGCAAGTTTTTAATGGAAAATTTATAGGCAGAGAGCTGTACTAACACTAGACCCCTTTGCTCACCCACAGAGCTCAAAGATGAAGCACCGAGCATCCCTCTGTGCAACCTGAGCAACCCTTCCATGGAGGCAGGACTGCACTGCTGCCGCACGAACAGTGGGAACTCCGAAGGTGGAACTGGAGCCAAGGAGACGGGATGGGAGGCATGGCTGACTTTGCTGCCCTGCCCTTCCCAGCCCCGCTGTCCCCCTCCAGCTGCTCACCAGGGAAGGCAACCAATAAAAACCCTGTACTCATTAAAGTTATGGACACCCTCTCAAAAAGAAATAGAAAAATTTAAACATACGCACCTTTCTCCATTACTGTCTGGAAAAGTCACTTGGCATTTTCTACAGCAAGCCTAGTTCTTACTGATCTAAGCTTTAATAAAGCATGTTCTAACCAACACTTTCACTTTTTGTTGTTCTATTTTGAAGTTATTATGGAAACGGGGTTAATCTGGGTAGAAAAGTTCCCGTTGACAAGCTGATTCACTTTTTTAAGCAATAGCTGGATACAGTGAGTCCAAGTAAGGCAGCAGGTAACTGCCAAGAGGCAACTGTGTGCAAACAACTATCTATGGAGGAAACTACTTGTCCTTGGAAGAAACCACCTCAAGTCAGGGCTGAACGAAAAGTTTCCACATCTGTCAAATCTGCCCTGGTCCTGCTCAGGCAGCTGACATTTCCCAGGTTGGATCCTCACCACTGTCCTCCAGCATACCCTGATTGAAAACTTTATTTTTTTCAGAACAGACTACAGCAAAACACCCGGGTCACATACTCATCATACTGTTTCTCTCTGGTTAAAAAAAAAAAATAAATATTTGGAAACTGTTACACACCCTAGGCACAATACCCAGCTTTACTCTGCCAAGAAAAACTAATGCTAGAAAAATGCTCAGATGACTTAAAACTGCACACACATCTGCCCTTCTTGTCACCAGATTCTCTCTCATTTCTTTGGGGGTTTTGTCTTTGTATTTTGAGAATAAGAAAGGACAATCCCAGCCTATCACAGAAGTATTGGGAATGAATAAAAAAGTAGACAAAATGCTACCAAGGATGAAATGAGCAAATACACTCTTACTGTGTGGGGTACTTGTGCCATCTCCTCACTGGTGCTTCAGATACTCTCTAAAACAATTTCTTTATCTGTCTCATCTGCTTAGCAAAGCACTATGCCCACTCAATACTTTTTTCTTTCTTTCTTTCTTTGCTTCTCTGGTTAAAATGATCAATAGAGGCACAAACACTCGCTTGCTGCAAAGCAGAAAAAGTTGAAGGCACTGACTTGAATGCAGTTGTATGCTCAGCTCCAGTAATATCCTACTTGATCTTTTGGACTTATAGCTAGCTGTAAGTTTATAAACTCAGAGACATTTTAAACTCTTTATAATCTTCAAGAGTAATGTGAAAAAAAAGAGGAAATTCAGATCTTTGCTTTCTGGCAAACTCAGTTTCCTCTAATCGATATTAAAAATGCTGTTGACCCAAATCGGAGAAGTGCAAAAATGTAACTTCTCCAACAAATGACTAATCCGAAACCCCTTGGAGAAAACTACAACTGTCACTCACTTGTCAGCTTAAAGGCTGTCAGTGAGAGACAGCCGGTATCAAAGACTAAGCTTTCAGAGGGCGGGTACGTTCCCCTCCCGGAGCGGCCGGGGAAGGCCGGCGGTCCCAGCCGTCTCGGCGGGCGGAAGCAACGGGCAGCGTCGCGGGGGAACGGCGGGCAAGAGGCTGCCCGCTGCTACCCGCCGTTACCCGCCTTCCAAGCACCTACCTGCCAGAGGGAGGCTGCGCCCGCGCGGCTCTGAGCCGAGGTCTGAGGCGAAACCGCCAGAAAGCAAAAAAAAGGAGGAAGAGGAGAAGCGGGGACCCCCGGCCCGTGGAGCTCTCACACCGCCTCCCGAGGCCGCAGTCAGGCCGGCGTGCAGCCAGGCGCCCGTCCCGGGCCCAGCCCCTGCCCCGCCCCGCGTCCGGGGCGGCCGCGGCCCAGGGGCCGGACGGGGCGGTAGGGGCCGGGGCCCATCGTCCCCC
>JANHGL010009060.1:0-15342 GCA_024611195.1 Ceyx melanurus
CCGCGCTGGAGAACTACATCAACCGTATCCTGCCGGGCGGCGGGAATCTGCTGGGGCGGCGAGGGAGGGCCTCTCTTCTCCCTCGCGCCCGCGGGCATGAGGGGAGGCCCGCTGCGGAGGGTCGTCACCGCTGGGGACGGGGGCTGGTGGCCGCAGAACAGCGCGGGGTTGGGCGCCAGAGTTGATGCGGGTATCGGTTACCTCCGGGCCCGGCAAGGTGTGAGCCGGGAAGAGAGCCCCAGCCCTACGCGAGAGGCGGGAGGGCCTGTGAAGAGCTTCTCGCCCGGGGCTTGTGGCATTCTGCTTCCTCCCGCGGGCAGTTGCGGTGCTTGGGCCCTTCCTGGTTGTTCGTTTCAGTTTTTGTGTGCCAAAGTCTGGCTTGGCAGGGAGAATGAACTTTATAGGACATATAGAGAATAGGGTCCCTATAACTTCCAGTATTACAAACCTGAGCCTTGCTTGATCTGTGATGAGAAGCCAGAACGGCCTCTTAAAGGGCTCTTAACACGTGCTTAGCTATCAGCTTTACGTCGTTTGCTCAAAAGCTGCGAGTTCGTGTTCTTGCAATCCATTTCTTATTAGTGTATTTATGCTCTTTATGCCCATGAGACGTTTTCCGTTTTGTTCACAAACAGTAAGATAATCCAAAATCGTTCAGTATGGTGGGTATATTGTCATCAAATTGGGATAGCCCTTCAGAGCAAGAATGCCAGCCAGCTTTGGGATCTCCACTGCTAACCTGTTTCTAAGGACTTGAAGTGTTGATAAAATTATGTTGTTTCAATTTTGAGGTAGTGCAGTTAGCAATGGGAAAAGAGGTGAACTCAGATCTTTGGTCTGCACTTAATGGTGTTCATGTTTGTGTATGATTTGCCATGGCTGGCTAAAATGAAACTTAAATGATCATAAATACTATGTTGCCAAGTCAGCCATACTGCTTTAAAAAAAAATGTAATCTTTTCTGGCTCTTAACAGCTCTTCAAACTTTATATAAATGTTTCAGAAAATGTTAATGGATCTGTTTCAGATACCTCTAAACATTTCCTTAATGAGCTACCAGGTACTGTTGCAGTAATTACTTCCGATGGAAGAATGATTGTGGTGAGACTTGTGTTTTTTTTATTTTCTCCCATAAAGCTTTCCCATCATGGCTATAAAGCAACTGTGCTACAATTTTATCACTTATATGTTCATACCTGTACAAACTTTTTAAAGTTTTTTGGCCATTATTTTATACTGTATGATTTAAATACTGGTTCTTGCCTGTCAGCTTTGTCTATTGATGACCTTGTGCATACAAATGCTTTGACTTTTTGTCAAATTACCTTCTCTAGGAATGTGCAAGAAAATACATATCTCTTTCTGTTCAGTAATTTAGTTTCCACCTAGTGACCTTTGTGTTCAGTAAATTCTTCAACTTCCATGCTAAAACCGTTTCTTCCATATGGTTATAGAAAAAATATAATTGGTAATTGTTGAAGAATTGTTATAGGATTCTGTTTAAGTCTGAAAAGCTGAGGGTTGGGAAAATATTCTTTATAGGACTGTATAATGTTTTGGTTATATTCTGTGTTTTGTTGTTGGTGTGTTTTTGTTGGTTTTGGTTTGTTTTTTCTTGCAATCCTTCTTGTAACCCCATCTTTTCATCTGTACTTTGAATTTAAATAACTTCTAGAAGAAAAATCTTCTGAGTGGTGGGAGTCAGTCTGGTAAACATCTGTGTTGTGATACAGGTTTGGATTTGAGTAGAGCTGGTATCTATGACTCATGGTTCCATGGTTCAGGGATATAAATGAGTATCACTGCTGAATGATGGTGATTTACATGAGTTTAAACTACTTATACTGATGGTAAATTACACAAATCAATTGTTAGCATTTTCCCAAATGCATAATGGAATGGCACAAATTATTTTTGAGTAATTTTGTGGAACAAAGCTAATGTCCTTCAAAGATATACCACATAAAGCATGTTAAGAGATTTCACTATTGTTGACCACAAGAATCCAGTTTGCCTGCTCTTTGTAATTTATTTGATTTATAGAAAAGTCTATCCAAGGAAGACAAAGCAGGTGTAGGAATACTAAAATGAGTTGTCTAGAGGGTAGTCATTAATATAAAAGGGAATCTTTAATTCAGTTCCTTTAACACATATCACTGTATCCTTTAGCATGGACACTCAGTAGTAAATAGATACTTTTCTTAAATTGATTATTGTATTTAAAGTTTCATTTTCCAGCTGTTTGTGTTTAAGCCTAACGTAAAGCCTAGATAGAGCATCTGTTATCTAGTATATTAATGTTGTCACCTTAATTAAGGCATTCTTGAAAGCAAAGGTGAAAAAAAAAAAATGTTGAGATGCTTTATTTTTATTTTTTTTTCAGGGAACCCTCAAAGGGTTTGATCAGACCATTAACTTGATTTTGGATGAAAGCCATGAACGAGTATTCAGCTCTTCACAAGGAGTTGAGCAAGTAGTGCTGGGGTTATATATTGTAAGAGGTGATAACGTGTAAGTGTAAACCAATCAATAGTAGTGGGCATGTGTGAGTGTATGTGTGTATATAATGCATCTTGATGGCCCCAGACAACTTGTGCCTTTGTAGGCAGCACTGATGGTACTAAGCTGATGCATATTATATAGCAAATATCTGTGCTTCTGTTACAGAATATGCACTATCAAATATGCAGTGAATGTGCACTATCAATCAGAAAAACTCAGTATGGTTTAACAGCAAGTAAAGACTTTTAGAAGGAAAAACTTCTGTTTAAAAGTGTGTAATGTATGAGGCAAAGCAAAAAAGATACTAGTACTAGGAAGTTATAATTAAAAATTAAAATTATGAAGAAAAGCTGGTTGAAAATCCCACACCCTAGCTACTTGTGTATGTGTGTTGCTGCATGAGAAGCAGAAAGTCTATGAAAGAGACAGCAGGAGTGGCAGATATTGTTTGCTCGTTGTACATTTAGGAGAAAGAGATCTGATGAAAGAGCAGTAAAAAAATACTTCATTGCATGATGCAAAACTTAATTGTGGAACTCACTGCTGTGGGATGTAGCATAAAGATTAAAACCAGCCACTATTCAGAAAGCTCTTGGATGGGTCAATATATCATAGTTTCTGGTGGCTGCTGCTAATTCATTTTGTGGATACAGCCACTAGCTCACAAGTCTCTGAAGTGAATATAAGGCTATGCCAGAAGGATTAGACATTCTCTTATCTTCACTCTGGCTTAGTTCCCTTCCTGAACCAGTATGATTTCTATTACCTTCACCTTTTTAAAGCAGTTGTACTGAGTCCACTAATGTTTTATTCCAGGTAAGTCTTAGCATAGGTGAAAAATGGTATGTTCTTCCTTGGATAAATTAACTTTTTATTAGGCTACATTAAATTGACTTGCTTATCTGATGCCATATGCACTTAAAATTGCTACAGTTAGACATTGCTCTTGGAAAGCTATTCTCTCTAAAAGTTTTCCAGCTCCTGTTTCAGAGGCTAACCTGCCAGTGTTCTTAAAAACAAATATTCCTTTAGACTCTACTTACAGCTATCAAAATTTGAAATTCAAAGGCTAGAGCCCTACAATTTAAAAAAAAAAAGTTTTCACTAGCAAGTTCATTTTTTGTATTCTAGATTTATTCCAGGAGATTTCAATAAGTCATAACCTGTCCTTTTATTGCAGTGCTGTCATTGGTGAAATTGATGAAGAGACAGATTCAGCACTTGACCTGGGAAATATTCGAGCAGAACCTTTAAACTCAGTTGTGCACTGAAAAGATGAAAATGCAGAGACTTTGTAAATCTTCAGTTGTACAGACCTATTTAACAACATGGACAGTTTTTACAAATTGTGTTTACTTTTAGTCACCATTTTTTTTATGAATATGCTGTAGTTTTGCATGTAAATTAAAGTTTCTACATTTTACTACAGATGCTTTAATTGAATTTCCTTTGGGGTTTCATACTGCATAATTTCACTGTAAAATACACACAGGGAGTGCAAGCAATATTGTGATAGTCCTGATACTGTGTGTAAAAGACCTCAGTCTTCAAATAAGATCTCATTCCTAAAGGTAAAACAACTCTTCTGGCTTAACTCAGGGTTATTTGGAGGTAGATTATATAACAGTGAATTTAAACCTAGTTTTTGCTGTAAGTAGAAAACTGAATTTTATGTGGTGCATTTTCTATGTGTTTTTTTTTCCCCTTGTGGGTTTTATTTATTGTAGAAGGCAAGAATGTTGGAAGCTTTCACAGTCAAATTAATGACTCTTGCATGTAATAGTTTCTTTTGTTGTTTATCAACCATTGTTCTCTAGTACCCAAGACTAAACTGGAGGTGCAGGAATTCTTACTGCCCTAATGCTTGCAGACAAATTAAATTGGATATGTTTTTTTGAGCAGGAACACAGAACCTAACCCAAAAATAGGCATTTATGTGAAGCCCATTACATTGCAGAAAAACTAATTCTGTCTTCTTCCAGCAGCTGTCATGTTGCTCAAAATTTAGGGTAAGATCTATAGAAAGAGGATTGTGCTTCCTAATTTGTAACCATTGTCTTATTAGAGTGTAGAAGACACAGGAGTACTTTAAAGAAATTATTTCCTTTGAATGAAATTAGTCTCTATATTGAATATAAGTATCATGTAACCATAATAGACCTCTTTTACATCAGCATCAGACAAGCTCAGTGGGACAAACTGCACTACAGTGTGGCTTGGGGACCATCCTATTCACTACCCAGCAGAAATATTGGCATGGTGGCAGCCACAAGTTGGTATCAAAGGGCCCAATATGTTTTCTTTTCCTCTATAAATGCCTGTCTGGGGGGGAAGGTTATTTTAGTGTCCATATTTGTTGTTTGGGTTTTTTTGTGGGTGGTGGTGGTGGTGTATGGGGTTTTATGTTTGGTTTTGTTTGGGTTTTTTTCCTGTTTAAGTAGGATTTAGTACTTTTCATTACAAGTTCACTATTTGGAAACCAAATGTGCTGAACTGAAGATACTTGTTCAGCATGAAATGGCTTTTAGTCCTTGTTGCTTCCAGCTTGTTTTCTGAAATTGTTCTTGGTGGAGTGTGTGAAGCTCAGAAAACCTTTTTCACCTTTATTCATCTTATGATATAGTAATATCTTCAAGTTTTCTGGCCACATTCAGGGAATTGCTGAGCAGACATCAAATAAGGCAGATAAGGGTTTTTATGTGATTACTGGGATTTCAGTAAAGTAATTCACTATGTAAAAAGAATGAATCTGATTAATTAAGAAGGCAACAAAACCTTGTGTAATGAAAAGTGTTTTTACTATTGAAACATCAGGAGGAGAACTATAGAAAGTGAATTGTAGTGGTAAAGGACAAATAAAGCAGATTATGTAAATTAGCTACTTTAGGGCTCAGCAGAAAAAGGCAGAGAGGCAAAGAGCAGAATGGGTAGAGATTATTTTAAATGCACTTAGTTAGCCTGGGATGTTTTCCAATGCCTATGGAAACATGTTTTATAGCTGAGGAATTATGTATCAAGCTGAGTTAAAGAATTTTAATTCTTATGGAGATCATCTGCCTCAAGCAAGTCACTTGCAGTGCAACTCCTGAAACATGATGAGCTGCTGATGTTAGATGAAACTGTTTTTTTCTGTCCTTGAAGCAATTATTTCAGATGCAGAGCTGTGGAACCAAGATGGTGAAGGGGCTGACCAGGTGAGGATTCAGAGTAATTCAGAAATTGCTGAAGCAAAGAAAATGCAGTCTGGAAAATAATAGGGTTACACAGGTGTTGCAAGCCCTGTCTTCCCTTCAGGTGAGTGCCCTCAGCTCTTGCATGCATTCTTTCTGGACCTGTGAAATTGTGCAGGGGATGTGGGGGCTGCACATTAAAGAAGTTATTTGTCTCCATTCACAAGCCAACCTAATTTTAGGGCATTCTCTGAGGGACTGAGAAAAATTAATTTGAACTCCCATTCCTGAAAGGATTCTAAGAATCTGTCTGATCAAAGCCCAAGGGACCTGATGCACAATGCGTTGTGGGATTGACTCATCTGTGAGGAGGCTGGCAAAGGCTGGCTCACAGGTCTGTCTGGTACTGTGGGCAGTAACTCAGCTATGCCAAGGCAGCCTGCTCATGTGCAAAGTTACGCCTGAAATCTTAAAATTGGAAGCTATGGAGTTTCCTTAGCTTCTCACTTAGACAGCAGCAATGTAAAGCTTTTCGGAGTTGTGATTTTTGGCTTGCCTTCAAAAGTTACAGTTTCTGCACCAATTTTTGCTTCAATTGGATGCCACTGGGTTTGGCCTGGATTTGACTTAAGCCTCTTCTGGATATAATGGTGATGAGATCAAAGCCAGGAGACCCAGTCAGAAGAGATACCTTGAAATCAAATCTAAAGCCCAATATGCTTTTAAAAAGAGATTAAATTACAGCTTTATGAACCCATAGGAGTGCTAATGTATAGTCAGTAACTAGGTCATTGTTACTGAATTGTAACATTAATACATAAAAATTGTATTTTGTTGAATCAAACATGTAGTACAATCCAGTTAAAAAACGGGCTATAGTAATATTTTTTTTTAGATCATTAATTTACTTTGATAAAATGAATCAAAGTAGGAAAAATAAATGGTATTGAAAGAAGAAAGTGGCCATAGAGCAATGGCCTTAGTCATTCTGAAAAAGAAGGTTAGAGAATGCTAGTCCCTGGAGGAGGAGGAAGAATTGAGGGTGGAAGCTCAGCAAGGTGTGAAGACTCTGTCTGTTTGGACTCCAGGCTAACCCACTTTGCAGCTGATGTAGCAAATGAAGAGCTGACTTTGAGAGAGAAAAATATATTTCCTCAGATGCTGAGCAGATATGGAAGGACTGGAATGGAAAAGAGACCACAGATCTGTATTGTGTGTTGAGCTGGGGTGTGCCAGTCAGCATGTGCCAGCTTGCTGGGGCAAAGATTCTTGCTGTTTCTCACTGAAACAGTAGAGATGTGGCAAAGCAAATGTTTCCTAGGAGATGAGGGGTAGTATTGTCTGAAAAAAACCCTTTGCTTTATTCTTGCTGGAGGGAGAAGTACCCTCAACAAAAAAAAAACAAACAACTCCCTTTTCAGACTTAAAGGCATTCCAAGTGAATTCTGATCATTGTGACTGGCTGACTGTCAGCTGGTTGCTCAGGGTATGTGAAGAGCCCTGCTGAGGTAGAAAAAGGGGTCATAATCCATAGTGTTCTTGGCAACTGTCCTTTCCTGCAAAGAGCCTAGATTAAAGACTCAATAAATAACAGGTGATGTTCAGTAAAATCCAATGAGTCCTTGCAGAGTAATAAACCAATTTTACAAAAATGAGCAGGGCAGAGAAAGAACAAAGGGAAGTAAGGCTGAATTGAAGGGAACTGTCATATTCCATTGAATTTCCTGCATTGCCTTAGCTTGGTCACTTCCTCCTTTTGTTTGTTTAATAGAGATCTTGGAGTGAAAGGACAAGTCTTGACTAGTACTGGAAAAGGATCCCTGTAGAGCAATGACTGAGCTGCCTTATAAAGAGATTAATTAAATTCATTTTTTTGTGCATGAAATAACTTGGAAGCCATCTTCTGTGGTTCAAGGACAACTTTCCTAATAGTAAGCTACTTTAAGTGCCTTGATATCCACTTCACATACTTGCAAAGTTCTTCAAACATTCCATGGCTTTGGGGAAGGTTACTTGGAAGAAAGAACATTGGATTCTGTTTTTAACAATTAGTCTGGTAGGAATTTCTGTACAACTCAACTTTTGCTTTCAGCTACAGCCTGCTATCCTTAGTCCCTGGAATTAGTGTTTGTTCCTCAATCTATTTTAGAAGTAAAGCAGCTGAGAGGCATATGAAACACACTGTACTGGAGCTAAAGGACAGGTGGTTTGTATTATAGATTTATCACATGGCTATTGCCATACTAAACTCATAGCAGATCTGTATGCATGGGGAGGTGCTTTGGACCCATGGTAACATCATTCCTCCTCTTGGCCTCTGCTGCATGAAGCTGGACTTTGCAAAGAATTTTATTCTGCAGATTCATACAGAATTGATCCTAAATACCAAGATTGTGTTCTCTGTGCATTGGTAAGAAAGGATTTAATTTAGTTCACAGGAAAAAACACAAATGATGAACATCAAGCTGTTAGCTATTGTTTCTTTAGGAATTAAAAGTAACCAAGAATGCACTTAACAAGAATGTAGAAAGTTAAATTGAAGAGACTTGGAACTACAAATATGAGTCATGCCAGTGAAACAATGAAATTGGTTTATGCTTGCTGGTACTGTCTGTTGGTCTATGGTACTTTCTGCCACTTGTGTATGCAACTTACTAATTTTTACTAATTGTCTTATTTCTACTCTCTAATTGGGGAAATATCAGTTTATCGATTAGAATAATGAAAGTAAGTCTGTGCACTTTAAGTGGGAGTGTTCCAGTTGCAGTAAAGATCTGGAAAAGCTGTGTCATATCAATCAGTTTTAGCATCCCTCTTGCTTAAATAATGTGGCATACTTTGTGTACCAGCTGTTCAGACAAAAAAAACAAAACACAAAACCCAGATATGCCAGAAGGTGATACCTGTACATACCAAGCCTTGAGGTGATGGAGGGAAAACTTGTACCAGGCTTAGGTTAAAAGTATGTGACAGAAGATAGTGAAGAGCCAACAGACATTTGTCCTGAAAATCCAGTTCCCAATAACCTCTTCCAGTGAGCTGTATTGTCTTAAAGGCCCTTTTTGAGGGTGCTTTTTTTTTTTTTTTTACAGTAATGGCAGAAATTCTGATGTTTCTTCCAGTAGCAGCATTATCCGTGAAGAAAGTAAAAGCTGCACTGATAAAGGTGGAAATCAAAGCCGAAAACACAATAGCATTCAGACTTTTGCCAAGAACTAATGAAAGCACTAAAAGCCTGACCTTATCTAGGCAGTAATATCTTCCTTCCTGGAGCCTTGCAGCACGTTCCAGGAACTCTGGAACTTGCATTGAACAAAGTGCTGCTGCTGTTCAACCCACAACATCAGGAACAGTGCCACCAACTGCCAAGAAATTTCACTCAATGCTGAACTTCTTACTTTCTCACTAAAAGTACAAGTAGCAGGTATTTTTTACATGAGGGAGCACAAGGTATGTGCATATTCTTGTTTTGTCCCCTAAAACATCTTCAATGGTTGTCCCTTGAATCTTCTTTTTGTTTTATATTCTAGATTTATCTTTAATTTAGTGTATTTTTTCCAGGAGTGGTGGCTACAGTGCTTTGTGTGGAAACTGGAGTGGAAATTACAGAAGTAGAGAAGTTGAAGCTGAATTTTAAATAGTGAAATCTATTTAAAAAATATAAGTAAGCTGGAGAGAAACCTGATGAATATGGACAAAATTAGGCTTTGTAGAAGTGCTCATTACAGCAAAGTTATTTCATAGAGATGAGTTGTACATGTCATTCATATTGTGAAAAAATACCGATAAATTGAGAGAACAATTTTCTACTGAAAAGTATTTTAAGGCACTAGAATTTCATATGGAATTTTCCTATCCTAAAATGTTATTTTTTAAATTAAGTTCTTGCTTTGGTTTTTTGTGTCTAAGTCTTTGGGAATTCTCACTTGTTTAATTTCAGACTTTAACTCTGTTTATGGTATAGTTGGACCCCTGTGTGCAGATGGATATTGTCATGTTTCTGCAGACTGGACAGAGTTGCTGATGACGTGTGGTAAGGATCTGCAGTATTTGCACTGATGGAACATGCAGGTGACATAGTGCCCTCAGATACAGGGGATAGGTGGTCAAAACTATATTCAAAGCAATTTACATGCAAAAGGCCAGGAAAAAAACATGCAGCAGAAAACCCCTTAGTTATTTACAACCATTTCAAACTCAGTATATAGCATTTCTACTGAATAAAAACAGTTCTTGCCAACTGCCACCTTGTCAAGGTTTAAAGGTGGGGCTGGTCACTATACAAATGACAAATATTTTCTATTAAACCCTCACTTTTCCCAAAGGGGAAGAGAAGGGGGGGAATAAGGAGGTAAGATCTACAGATTGGAAAACTAAAACAGTTTCAATTAAAATAGTAATAATAATATGTAAAATATACAAATGTTTACAAAACCAGTTTTGAACCCAGTGTCCCTGTTGGTAATTATGTCACTGTCACCACTGATGCTGTTAAGCAGGTACTGGGAAAATCTCACACTGGACTCAGTGGGAGCCAGATTCATGAGCTGCATTCTGGGACTGAATTGAGGAACACATGGACAAGGACTGAAGGCAAAATAGAATCTTCCTTGGGCACTGGCCATTGAAGAGAGCTTAACTCTCATGATCCCTCAGCTTTATACTGCATATAACATACATGGGCTAGAATCTCTCAGTCAGTTCAGGGTCACCTGTCCTGTTTGCTCCTCCCTGCAGGTGTGACCTTTCAATTTCTGTACCCCCCAGTGTGGCACACAAGGCCTTGGGCTGCACACCAACCCTTGGCAGTAGCTCTGAACATGGGCTGATATCACTGCCAGAAACAGACACTTGCCTGGGAAAACACTCTGCTAACTTCAGACAGGGCAGTGAGTTAGAAGAGACTTGTCTGGAAGTAGCATCACTGAACAGAATTAGTTCTGCTCTCAGTCAAGCCAGGATACACCTAATAGCCCTTGATCAATACTGGCCATGAGCACAGAGCAGATGGGTTGCAGTTGTGTTTTGCAGCCAGTGGAGGTGCTGAACAGAAGCCAAGTCAGGAAGGGATTATGGCAGAGGAGCTGATGCCGATTGGAAATGGGTGATGCTGTAGAGGAAATGTCACACAATGGAACCTCAGCTAGATTGGAAGCAGATTTCAAAAACAGGGCACATTAACATGTAAACAGTCAATAGGACTGGGGCCTGCCTTGCTCCTAACAATTAGATCATTAGCAGCAGGAGCTTGCAGGATGAGTTCCATGATTTAACTGCAAGTGCAAAATGTGTAAAAGTGTCTTCAGCGCCAAATGGAAACTTCCTGCTTTTTACCATCTGCCCTTTACTGCTTGTCCTAACTCATCCTGGATACAAGAGTCAGGCATCAGTACAGCTTAAATCTAGGAAGTACAAATGCTCAAGGTCTTTGAAAGGCAGGCTTAAGATTCTGTTGTGTAACACTAATGGGGTAGGATTGCTCTCTGGAATTGGATTTCTGATTTTCAGGACTGATTCCCTGAAAGTTATCAGCTCACATTCAAATTATCCAAGTGGAAACAGTCTCTGAGAAATGGAACAGAACTCAAAGCCTTGGTAGAGTTAGCTATTGTTATAATTTAAGTGAGGAGTGTTACATCCATGAAGGGGGCAGCTCCCTGTTTTATCTGGAGACTAGTGTAACATCTTGCTTAGTTTGTAACTTTTGAGTTTTATGCTCTAACCTCTGACTCCACCATTTTTCGGAATTCCATCCAGTGAAGAAAGCAGTAAGTCAAACTTCAGTCTGGGAGTCATGTAATTTTATCTGTGGATAAAGATATGTATGATGCTGTGCTACCACATTGTGCATGTCAGTAGTTTTGGGGTTGGTACTAATTATGCTGCTTATGAATTTCAACAGCAAAGCACAGATGCCAGCAGAATTACCTGCCCTTGACTGAAAGGGAATTGCCAGGCTGCCCTACTGCTGATGCTGTGCTTCAATACACCCATGTACCCAGAGCAATGCCCTTCATCCTATTGGGCCTTTAAACAGATGAGCATTATTTATGAAAGCATTGTATTTTCCATGTGCTCCACTGTGGGCAAGCTGAGTCTTAGTAACTTCATGAAGCAAGAAACTTCTGAAATGACAAAGATTATGCTACAGCACCAAGAAACACTTGGTCAGTGAAGGCAATCTAGACATAAGGAAGTTGCAAAAGCCAGGGGTCCATTGTTTTTTCCCTGCAGGTCTGGTACAGATTTTTCTCTGCTTCTGTGTATCCAGAACATCTACACATCTTGCCTTCCATTTCCAAAATGAAAGCTGATTTGTCTCATAGTGACTTGGGGCCTGCAGATGGCAAAACACAGGTGCAGGACTTTGGGGAATAAAGTTGGAAAGTAATACAGCCAGTAATTTACAGAGAGATTAAATTCAGACTATGCTCAAAGTAACTTTTTATTTCTCTAAGATAGACAGATAACCTTTCATGCCCCTCCAAATATCTTCTGTTCTTGATGGAAGAAGGCTCTGCTTCATAGTGGATGCCAAGAAACAAACTGGGTTTTAAGGGCCAGCTTCTCTGAAATACTGCTGCTCTTCCAGGATACAACCCTGCAACTCTTGAGAATTAGAGGACAGCACAAAACAATTTGAGTTTATTAGCAGTAAACAGACACAGGATTGACTAGATTTGGCCTGAAGAACTGAATGGAAAAGGGAGCTGGAACTGGCCTGTGTCATTTGGGTTTCCTTGGTAAATGATTTCTGCTTGTGACTACCTAGCTGCTGTGAAAGGGCTGTTAGGATCTGTACTGGATTACTTTTGCCTCGATGCTCTAGCAATACATAAACATGATTCTGTTTCAGAGACAGTAAAGAATAGCACTTGAGTTGGGTAATAGCTGTCTCTTCATTCCTGCAACAGGGAATTAGTAGTTGATCAGCAAGAATGTGATTGGCAGCAGTGTCCATGTAGATGCCACAAGTGTTTATAAATGTGCATTTTGTTTGTTTACAAAGATGCCTAGAGATCCATTGACATAGAGGCACTACTCTAGACACCTGGGAATGGGCCTCTAAGGAGGGAACAGAATTTGTACAGTTAAAATAGAAAGGGCAAGTGAAGATAAAATGTGAAAATTGTCCTTTGCAATGCATAGTTGTGCTCATAGGGCCTAACTAGGATGTGGTCCAAATAAACCTGAATAAAACATGCACTGTGCTGCTTCCTTGTATAACAGTCACTGTCCTTGTTGTGCTTATAGGAGTGATTAAATGGATAGTAATAATTAATGATTAATAATTCATCACAGCTAATGGGTATCAGAATTGTCAACTATTGCAGTAACCTCAGCTGAAGTAGTGCTTCAATTTAGGGAAAGGTGGTGCTATCAATGAAAAGCAATTTGCATATTCAAGGTTGACAGTGTCAAGAAATACAGTCACCAGCTTGACTTTCCAGATGCAAACAGTGAACACCATCTGCTGCTGGCACCAAAGGGTGAGAGGAGGTGTAAGACAGATGATACAGTAAAAACTGAACAGCTGGTTGTCAATCCCTTGTCCTAGGGGCCTTTTCTAGATATCCTGATACCTCTCAGCATCTGCACATAGTGCTGGCTGTACTTCTGGCTGTCATTTAGAAAAGGTGTACTGCAGTGGTGATTGCCATCATCTGCTCCAACTCGCCATACTAGAAGGCATGCACAGTAGTAGTAGCTACACAGTTTAAGTTGTGTCTCTGCTATTTTTCTTTAAGCATTCTCCATTGTTACTCTGTGCTGTGGCAGCTGAGCACCACACACCTGCTTGCTTGCTCTCACCTCAGGGTGGATGGACTGAAGTATCCCAAAGTATGGAAAAAAAGAAGCTGCACCTAATCTAGAAGAGGACTGCCCAACATTCTGCTCTGGAGCTGAAGGTATGATGAAAACAAAGCTTACAGAGCTCCCTAAATAGGCATAGTTAAAGTTATGTGTTTGAGTAATGGGAAACATCTCTTCACATACTGTGTTTGCTTGTTCAGGGTCTCATACATTTCAGATGTATGAGAAAGGCATTCATTGTCTGATGCAGAGCCAAACCTCCCTTCTGGAGAGTGATGAATGATGCCAGGAGGGTGCAGCAACAAAGCTGAAATTCCCTTGTTCATATGTAATTTGCCTGTATTGCTTGCATTGTGCAAATGTGATGGGGGGGAAAAAATACCCTCAGATGCACGGCCTGTGTGCCAGTAGTATGTGATTAAGCACTGACAGACACCTACACAGAAGATTGATTCCCTGCTCTAGAGACCAGAATACAGTGCTGTTTAAGTATAAATAGTGACCTCGTGTATTGTCATGGAATGTGGTAGCATTCTTACTGAACCAGCAGGCTTTTTGTTAAAGCATATCAAGCACTATCCTAAGCATTAAAATAACACTGTAAACATTTAAAACACAGAGTGAAAGGATTAAACAGAACAAAGCAAATTATACCATAGAAGAAAGTCTGTTTGGGTTGGAGGAGTGACCCAAGGCACTATGGCCTAGTCGTGTGACAGCCTCTTCTGTCAAGAAAATGAGAAGTTGTCATAGGTGACTCCCCCCTCAGAGGAATGGAGGGCCCTAGCTGTTGACCAGACCCAGTCCATAGGGCAGCCTGCTGTCTCCCTAGTGCCTGGATAAGCCTTTACAAAGATGATCCCCAACCTAGTACACCCCTCTAATTACTGCACATTACTGATTTTTCAGATGGGTAGTGAGGAAATTGCAACAAAAAATCTGAGGGTAACCAAAAATTCTTTTAGGGCACAGGGGAGACTAATTCAGGACCCAGGAGCCCAAGTAGTCTTCTATCTTGCCAGGCACAGGAAATAATGGAAGAAACTGGGGAATCTCAAAGATTAATACCTGGCTCAAGGGCTGGTACTACTGACAGAACTTTGGGTTCTTTGATCAGGGCTTGGCACACATGACACCAGGGCCACTGGGGGGAGATGGGGTACATCTGTCTAAGCGTGGGAAAACTACATACTCACAAGAGTTAGTAGCCCTCATTGAGAGGGCTTTAAACTAGAATTGAAGGGGGAGGGGGACAACCCTAGCTCTGATAGAAATAAATCTTGGGGGGGGTCACAAAAGATGGTGAGAGTCACCATCCTTAGTGGTGCTTAAGGAAAGATTGGATGTGGCACTTAGTGACATGGTCTAGCTAGGTGTTGTGCTGTCAGGTCTTAGGCTGGACTTGATGATCTCAAAGGTCTATTCCAACCTCAACAATAATTCAGTGTAATTCTGTGTAAAGGAAATGCTTTTACTAAAACACAGAACATGAGTGGAGCAAAATATCTATCTTAAAAATTTTTAACATGCTGTCAAGTTAAAGAATCCAGAGGAGTCAATCTGCTAATGAGAAACAATAGATAAGGTTTTTATTGTGGAAAAAAATAGAACTATGCAACAACTATGAACGAACAGGAAGGTGTAATGGACTGACATCCATTACACAAAACTCACCTGGAATACTGTGTCCAGTTTTGGGCACTCCAATTGAGGAAAGACAGATTTACTGGAGAGAGCCCAGTGCAGGGCCACCAAGATGCTGAAGGGAGTGGAGCATCAGCATCTCCTTTATGAGGAGAGGCTGAGAGAGCTGGGGCTCTTTAGCCTGGAGAAGAGGAGACTGAGGGGGGACCTC
>JANHGL010009065.1:0-27753 GCA_024611195.1 Ceyx melanurus
GTGATCCTGCTCAGGCAGGGGGGCTGGACTAGATGATCTTCTAGGTCCCTTCCAACCCCTAATATCTGTGAATCTGTAAAAGCAGGGGCACATAGGAGCACATGGGATATCTGCTGAGCAGATATCTGCCCTCAGGGCATTGCTGTGAGGAAGCCCCCATTCGGCTAAGTCCAGGGGCACCAAAGCAAGGGTTTAGATGTCTGCCTTACACCGCAAAGCCATTGCCAAGATGAGCTACAGACCAGCACTTTGAGAACGGGCCAAGTGAAAGCCTGAGAGACCAGAGCTGGGGACCCACCCTGGTTCATACTCACCATAGACCCAGGCAACACAGAGAGTCTCGAAGATGGCCACAAAGAGCAGGCACATGCCACTGGCAGCATAGTAATCAAAGAGCTGGAAGACATACATCCCACCCTGGGAAGGGCCAAGCAGGCAATGAGGAGAGGTGGGGAGGGAGAGAGGGAAGACAAATCAGGCAGAGGCAAAAAGCTCCAGCCAGAGCAGGAAACAAATTCAACATCTTCCCCAGAGCTGAAGGTGTCTTCCTCTCTCTGGGGCATGGTTTTAGACAACAGCAGTGATCAAGACCTAATGGAGACACACAGACACCCTGCTCTCAGAAGTTTGTGCAACCCTTTGTCTCACAGCAGGGTGACTGCCAGAGAACATGGGGACGTTTCAGGAGAAGAAAAAACCACAACAACTCTTGTAGCTGAAAGTGAGGGTGGGACCCCCCGGGTAGGACACCCCCCCCTCCCCTTTAGAAACACCACATCTTCAGCCTCCAAATTTACAGGGGGAAGTAACTGTGCACAGCTTTGCCAGCACCTCCTGCTGCAGGCCCAGAGGCTGGCAGAGGCTGGTAACCCAGCTCAGGGGGTCCCCGTCCAGGTCTGCAAGGCTGTCTGCAAGACGAGCCTGCGGGTAAATCCAGACACAAAGCTGCAGATGCACCATCAGAGGCATCTTTTTCAAAATCATGCCTAAATGGAAAGAGCAGATGCAAAGAGCAGCACAGCAGCGCTAATCGCCACACACGAACTGCTAGGAGGACGTGAAGGTTTTAAACCAGAGCTGTTCAGCCCCCAAGCAACTAATCGCAAGAAGGGGAAGACAGAGGAAACCAGAGTAACAGAGATGGGGGACAGTCAGGCTTGCCAAGTTTTCACATAGCTCTATCCAGGAGGAAAGAGTACAAAGGTGCTGCCCTCATCATGAAATAGGTTACAGCCATAAAGGTTTGGCTTGTGTAAAAATAGATCTATAACTAAAACACGGAGTGCCCAGAGCTCCAACTATCAGTGTTGGCAGGAGTGTCAGGCCTGTGACTGGCACAAGGGTTGACGGCTGAAAGGGAAAATGTAAATGCCACAGGGAGGGGAAGGCAGCCTCCCCCAGGAACAGTGCAGTAAGATGGGGCTCACCAGCAAGCTCCTAGCCCCAGAACAGACCCCACCACCCGCCAGACCCCATCTGCCAGGAGGCATTCAGACCCAGCAAGCATTGCACAGGTGGTCTGAGCCCAAAATACCTCTGTGAGCATCACCAACCCGACCAGATAGGAGAGGATGGAGACCAACAAGATGAGGGTCTCCCGGCGGTTCTTCTTGCGGAAGATGGTGGGGTACATGTCCACAAGAGCTGTGACGAGGCTCTCCACGCAGACAAACTGCAAAGAGCAGAGATCCCACCTCCATCAGCCCATCCCAACTGGCTACCATCCCCACTGCCTCCACTCAGTCAAGTTTGATTGTGTCCCAAAGGGACAGTGACTTTCTTTTTTTCTGTCAAGGAATCACCCTGCACCTGCTCCTTTACCTGGCTGTCCAGTCCCAGCAAAACAACCATCAGGAAGAAGAAGCACGCCCACAGCGGGGAGAAGGGCAGCATGACCACAGCCCGAGGGTAGGCAATGAATGCCAGGCCAGGCCCTGCATGGAGAAAAGCTTTCAGAGCAGGCAACAGCATGGCAGTGGCGGCAGCAGGGCAAAGCTGGTGCAGAACCACCGGAGGCAGCCACCCAGACAAGGCACAGCCTGCAGCCATGCAGCCTCTGCTCACTCCCACTGGACCAGGACTGTGCATGAAAAACAGGCTCCTCGAGAGATACAGGAGCCCAGCACAAAGGGAGGGAAAGAGGACACAGCAAGCTCCAGCTGCATGACCAACTCGAGGGCTGAGAGCCAGGGAAAGATTCTGAGTCCAGGGAAGCACAGCACAAGCACCTCAGCCCTTCACCGAGAGGTAGCAGCTGCCTAAGTCTAAACCTAAGCCTAACCCTAAACCCTAACTCCCAACCCTAACCCAAACTCTAAACCCAAACCTAACCCTGACCTTAAACCTAAACACAACCCTAACCCAGAAAAATAAACCTGACCCTAATCTTAACCCAGACTCTAATCCTAAACCCTAACCAGCATTTTATGTCAACCTCAAGGTATAGTCATGGCATCTTGATATTTCATGAGCGTTCATTTGTTTCTTCCCTTTCTTTGGAGGCAGAAAGCAGAACTGCCCACCAGGATGAGAACCTGCCACTGCCATACCATTTGCCCTGGGGTGGGTATACTCCCCTTGGTGAGGTGGGCCAAGCACCAGCACCCACACAGCCCCACCCCCACACAGCCCCACTCACCTGACTCAGCCACCTCGGCAATGGGCACTCCCTGTTCCTTTGCCATGAAACCCAGGATGGAGAAAATGGCAAAGCCGGCCACAAAGCTGGTGCCACTGTTGAGGAAGCAGAGAGCCACACAGTCCCTGGGAGGAGTGAGCACAACATCAGCCATGTGGGCATCCAGGTATGACCCTCCCCAATGCAGCCCCAACACCTCCACCCGTGGCAGGGCCCCTTATCTAGCTCAGCTCAGCACCAGGAAGCACAGGAGGATGCCCACTGAGTAGGAGCCCCACCTGGGAAAGCCTTCTCCAAAGACAGTTTAAAGATGACCTCACCTAAGCTCCTCACTCATGAGATAACCTTTCTACACATGTAAATACCTGGCTTTTTAATTTTTACCTTCTCTCCTCCAATTCCTCCTGTAGCAGAGTGTGCCAGAGATTATTTTTGTCTAAAAAGGGGACATGGGTTTGGTTTTTTTTAATAGATTTCTCAAACCAGTTACAATCTTCTTGATTCTCAACACTACTGGATACCTCACAGTCCTTGCATTATGAGAAAAAGATGAACAAAGATATGCAGTTTATTTCTCTGATCTATTCCCTTTTTACTCCATTTCATCTTATTCTCATCCATCTACTCTTTAAACTGAACATCTCTTATCTATCCAATTCCTTTTCATGCTCCAGTCTCCCTAGTCATGACTGCAACCCTGAGGACAACAATAACATTTGCAGCATCTTTCCAGCATATTCGGAATCAAGCTGAATACACCCCTTCTGGCATTTCATGGCCCACTCTGACTTTATTAAATGCTACTCTACAAATCCAGTGTCACTTTTTCCTAGTATCAATTTTTAGGTTTCTAATATTTTGGGGGCTTCGTGCTCCTCCCTGAACATGTTAACTAGATCTATTCATAGGCTGCAACCATTTCTAGAGAGAAAGTACAGTTCATGCAGAGACCCTATGCCACACAAATACAGACTAATCCTTCCAAAGCACAGATCTTTGCTTTGTTAAGAACTGCACAGTACCTGACACCATTGCTCTGCCTTTGCTCTTGTTTTCTAAGGCAGGAAAGCCTGAAAGAGGGTAAGTCCCTGTGAATCTCCTGGATGGTAAAGAGATTCACACTCCACCACCTCAGCTAACCCAGCTGGGGAAGCCCACACCAGAACCTTGCTTCTCTAGTTGCTATAAAGTGTCTGCTCTCCACTCAAATTATACTTTCAGTCATTTTACACAAACTCAAATTGATTTCAGATCGTTGCTCTTCCTTCCCAATGTGTCTCTGTCTTTCCCCTGGATGTACACATGGCAGGTCAAACCCTCTGTGGAAGGGAGTGAGCTGGAAGGTGATCACTAGTCACCTGGCAAGTGGAAAGGGGTGTTGCATTGAGGGTAACATGCAGGGAGTGGTTAGAGCAAAGATCTCTCCAGATTTTCACCTGGGAGAGTGAGAGCCCTGATGACACCCCTAACTGTCCCAGAAAATGAGAAGTATCTAATGCCATTTAGGGCCACCTTGGACTGCTGCCATACAATGATCCCTCCTGCCCACACCTTCTCTTACAGGTCACCAAAGGTAACACCTAGCCCAGGATAACTGAGTGGGGCACCACATTGGTGTCCCCCCACCTTTAACAATGTCTCATCCTCCTAAGCAAGCCAAAGCTGTAGAGCACAGAACCAACTCATTCAAACTGGATGCATGCCTGGGAATACAATGCTCAGATGTTTGACACCAAAAGTAAGAACAATTTCCCTAGCAAAGCCAAACAGCATAAAAAGTTTATATGCAAACAGACATCTCCTTTCTACATCATCTCTTATCTGCAGCTATAGAAGCTCTTTACAGCCCTGCTGCTAAGCATCCCCTGTCATCCTCTGCGTTACACATCCAGGCAGGAGATGCAGAGGGCTAGCACCCAAGAACATGCAGCAGGACAAAGCCAAATACATAAATTTCTCCTTTTGACAGTGTTTTTTCTCTCAAAACTGCATCTGGAAAAAGGGACATGAAAAGGGAGTCCTAACCCAGCTGCTGCTGGAGAGGCATCCCTATAGCACAAACGAACTTCTAAGGTGGAGAGAAATATGCCAAGCAAGGACCTGACCAGCAAGGATCCTAGTCTGGATCTTTCATGCTAACAACCATCATTTTGAGTTTAAAACGTGGGTGAAGATCTCAGTGCCAGGAACAACACTGTCAGCAGAGAAAGGGTGAGAAGGAAGATGGGTAGTTTTACCTAGAGCTAGCCTCTGCCACCCACACTAGCCTTTTACACCCAGAAATGCAGCTCCAGATGCTGGATACATCTACAGAAAAATGCATTTCTTTTCACCTGACTACTTCAACTTGACAGCCTGATTCTATTTGGTAATCTGGCCCATCTCTCTTCAAGGTCAGCCCAGTCTGGGGAGACTAAGCAAGAAAGAGAATTCCTATCTGCAGATGTGTATGTAGACCATAGATAGCACATAGGAACCCAGAGCACTGACACTATGTCTAAAACCTAGGAAGGATAAATCACAAGGTAAAAGGACTCCACTATATCTACTAGAGCTCACTGCTTCCCTCATGGCTACTCATGCACTCATGTAATAGGGGAGGTTGTGGTATGATCCCTTTCACAAAGCTAGTGAAAAGGATCTGTCTTCACTATGTCTCAGCTGGTGTGGAAGAGGGAATTTGTCATTCATGTCATGGATGACACGCAAAGAAAGCACAGAGAGCTGGATTTGGGCAGAAAACACCTGAAAAGAGTTCCAAAAAAACCCAAAGCAACAGAAAACATGACACTTTAAAAGGCCAGTAGCCTCCAGCAATTCACCAGCCTATCTACACTGATGTTCAGGGAAGGAAAAGCTCTAGGCAGCAGAGCTGTGCTCCAGTTACCTGTAGCAGTTGTTATGGTATTTGTTATAGCTTCCCAGAGCTGTCAGGCATCCCAGACAAATTGCATATGAAAAGAAGATTTGAGTGCCTGCATCCATCCAGACCTGCAAGGGAGAGGCAAACAGAGGTGAAAAGACAAGGCCAGCACAGACATTGAACAGAAGTGGCAGAGCCCCAGGGGCTGCTGTAACCAGCAGAAAGGCCAGGAGGTCAGCAATACCCAGCATTTAAGACAACCTTTTTTTATGGGCAGGTTACACAGTGCCAGGAATTACAGTGCTCAGTGAGGCACCCGATGAGTGCTAAGAATGACAGAGGGAATGGATGCACTAGGAGTGTTGCAAACCCACAGCACATAGAGCTCTTTATCATTAGAATCATCATCTCTTTCTTCCTTAGACAAATCTCCAGAGCCCCCAGCAGTGAGAGACTGAAAAAACACTTTCCATGAGAGCTGAAGGAGCTTTCTGCTATCAGAGCAGTGGGACTCTATTTGGGAAAGCCATTCCACTGGATGGCGTGGGGACATACAGCTGCTGGTGGTGGTCCTTCTCTCCATGATAATTTAAAAGCTTCAAAACTTAAAAGAAAAGTACCTGGGAACGAGAGGAGTACTATAAAAAAACAAACAAACAAACAAACCAAACAAAAAAACCCAGAGTTGTTTGCAAAAGACAGCTCATGAAAAGAAAATACAAGAAAGATGTTGGTCCCATGAGGCACCTTTGAATTCTGCTTTGCTCTTGCATGTCCCAGTGCTCCAAGGCTGGCATTTGCCAACACCAAATTTAATCTGAATGCCTAGCTGTGTGCAGTCACCAATGAAGCACTGCCACTGCCTTCTGCAGAGAACAGCAAAAGCAATAATCAACGGTAAGGAATGAAGCAATGACAATTATTATTATTTAAACCCTCTGTTTTCTCAGATCTTTCTTCCTAAGGGGCTTATAAAATAGAGAAAAGAAGAAAAGACAATAATTCAATGCATGCTGAAGGATAACCATATTACAGAGACAGAAGATAAGCTAGTCAGGAGAGAAAAACAGAATAAAAGTATTAATGGGACAACTTTAATGAGAAAAGTCTCCATTTGGCTATATCCTCCTTCCCCAGAGTAGCAGTGGTGGTGGTGAGCCCTTGGATGAACACCAGCCTTGACCCAGGATCCCCTCTAGGAGCAAGAGAAGTCAATGGAAAGCACCACAGCAGTTCTACTGACTCTGAATCACACCTGTACCTGTCAGACTCTGAATCACACCTGTACCTGTCAGCCAAGAGCTGCTGCAATGGGCAGCTGGGCAGCACCTGCCCAACTGTCATCAGACCACCCTCACCAGTGCATGTTTCTGACTTTCCTCTTTCATACTGGCCAAAGAGCCAGCATGCAGTGAGAGGTTTCCTTTTGTATTTACCTCTTCTTCCTCCTAGGCTTTTGGGCCTTACAAAGGGATATTAGGATCTCATCAGCTGTGATTTTCTGAAGGAAATTCTGGTTTTAGCTCAAGGGACAGATGCACAGAATAAATCCCCTCCCTGCCCACTACTGCAAGACCCAGTAGCATAGCCCAGGGGGAGAAGGCAAAGTACTGCTAGATTTGCTGAAACTGCTCTTCTTGATTGTCCTGCAAGCAGCTCAGCTTATGTGTGGCCCCACTACCTTCTCTTTGGTCCATGGAAACCCTGATCACAAAGGATGACAAATACCTTTGATCTGTAGCATGGGAAGAGACAGATGATGAGGTGCAACTAGGCTAACTAGTTTGAGGCACTGGTGAGGTTGAAAAAGTACCTGACCTCAGTGTGTTCTACTTTTTGGAGAAGTTGAATTGGGAGGTAGGTTTAGAGAGTAGGTTATTCATTCATTTTTGCATTTCGAAAAGATTAGAAAAGAAAAAAACAAACCCAAAGCCCTTTTTTATAACTGATTCCTAAAACATCACCATGTCTGTGGGCACTAAGGGCACAGCCTGCACTTTTCAGCTACTTTTGGGCACAGCAAGGCACTAGGACAAGCTGGACCAGCTGACACCTTTGCATCAATAATTTAAGCACCTTTGCACAAATCAGGGCAAAATGTGGGGGGGGGGGTGTTTGTTTTGGGGTTTGTTTTGGGGTTTTTTTCATTGCTAGAGCTCTGTTTTCTCATCACATTCGAGCTCAAGTCACACTCATGAGTTTTGGAATGTTCACAGTTTAGTTGATAAACTCATAGTTGATAAACTCAAATTGATAAACTAAGATGCTAACACTTCTGCCATCAAACTGCCTACCCCATGCTCACCATAACACTGGCCCCAAGTTTCAACCAGATTTAAGAGTGGGTAGAAACCTCAAGGATATCAACTGCCTATGAGTTTCACAACAACCAGGGAACAGGCAAACCACAGGAACCCAGCACCCTTGTTGAGCAGAAAGCTACAGGCAGGAAGAGTCAACCAGTGTTAAATATCAGTCAAATCACACAAGCAAGAGACATGAGAAATATCCCAGGGGCAGGAAAAGAACTGATGCTTTACCAGCCATGCTAGAAGCCAAATATCAAGCTTCATCAGCCCTGTGGCTTATGAAGTGGCTAATTTCTAAAACCCAGTGACACCTTTGACTGTGTGCCAAAGAGGTCTGTGGGCTCCTCACTCTGCCCAACACACCACCTATGGAGTGCACACTGATCTGGGTGGGAGCCCAGCCCCAAAGGGATGTCTTCAGGGCATATAGGACCTGCCTTAGCATATGCTCCCACTTGAAGCAAAGTAGCCTGTGGCTGAAGCTGTGAAACTTATTGGCTTGCAGAGTTTATGATCCTGCTTAGTCAGTATGACTGTGAGCACCAGCTTGGGCTGCTTGCAGTTTATTTCCCATTTCAGAAAGTTACTGCAGTTCTTGGCCTAAAGACCAAGCCATGTTTGTGTCCTTCTGAGCCCCCTGGGAGTTCCAAAATTGCTTAGGGATCAAGGGACTTTACAAGATGCTGTGGATGCTCCTGACCCACTAAATGATAGAGCTAAGCAGTGCCCTCAGGACTTCAGGATCATTGGAGGCAGAATTGGGCTCAGTCCATCTGTGGTCCAGTCTCCTCCTCAAGCCCCTCATGAGAAGCACCGCTGCCCACCTGGCCCCATGCACTCTCAGGAGCTCTGCAAACCACTCACTTCAGAAAAGAACAACTCAACTCTCCCTCCCCCAAACTGCTGCTTGTGCCCTTTTCTCTCCCTGCAGTGACTCAGAAATGGTTTTTCAGCCCTTTCAAAAACCTCTTTCCCTCCTATGCCGCTGATCAACAGCTTCTCATTATTTTAATATTTCCACTCTGATTAACGGGGCTCACTAAGACAGGATCTCTTTCCCCTGCAGATAAAAGTATACTGCTGTTCCCTGGCTGTTGTTCCCAAAGAGACTGGTGAAGTTTATCCTGTTTGGATTTTGCTGGCACGGTGGCAGCGTGGGTATTCTGATTTGATTGCTGTCTGCAGTTTCCTAAGCCATCCAGTTTATTTAATTCATAATTCAATTTCCTTGAACATGTTGTTTACACCAGTTAGCAATAACCTCCTACTCTCTGTTTTCAGCAAAAGCCTTCAAACCTGAGCTGCAGTTATCCAAGACCTGTGGCCTATTTCTTTGCCCCTTAATTTCTCAGCAATATTAACTTTATTATATGTACTGGAATTTAATAGCCCCTGTACCGAAACAGATCCTTCCTTAGGAAGATCCCAAAGCACTTACAAATAGCAGTAGAGACCACTTTCCAGCAAAATGTTATTGATCCCCTGTGTATGCCATGCATCAAATGCAAGTGCTGTGCCATAAAGCACCAAACTGTCCCCACCATCGAAGCAGAGATGACACAGCACAGAGCAGGTACATGCTGCATGGAGAGTCACACTTGGTGTAATGCAGAGCAGAGAGCAAAAAAAATCACCCAAACTTTGAGCTGCACTCCAACAAGCATTTCTTTCCCTGCCAGCATCACTGCCCAGTGGTGCTGATGCTGCCCAGCAATCACCTCACTGCACCACACAGACATCACTTCAGCCCAGCCTTAAAACTGGAGACCATGACTGCAATTCCCAAGATTTCAATTCAGAATGCCCAGGGCACAATTTCCAGATTATCGTTTTCCCCCCTGCATTCAGGACAGGCCTAGTCCATGTGCCACAGTGCTGCAGCAGTGCTGGGCAGTGCAGTCCTGGGGTCCTGCTGCAAAGAACCCACCTGATGTGCTGCACAGCACAGGCTAGTGCTTTCCCTCATCCTCATTCACCCCAGGAGAGAGGAGGTAGGAAATGTGTCACTGCCATGTCCATAAAGCATTCCTGCTCCTTCCACCCACACTGCTCCTAGCCAAACATCCAGTTCAAAGCTCCAAGCACCAGCTGCTCAGAAAAGACATTGATGGGCTCTGTAGGAGTTGAGGACAGTAACTTTGTTCCCCAGTTAATCTCCCCGTGCTGGCACTCAATGTGCCTGTGATGACCACCATTGAACACCAACCTCATGTAACCCCCACACCTGCTGACCCACGGGAACTTTCTACCCACAGGAGGGTCTTCCCTCTGCTGGGGTTTCTTTAAACACCACAAGAAAACAAACAGGTTTCTGGTTCATCCTGAAGAGCACAGCTGCCTGCCTCAGGGTGTTGCTGAGAGATGCTCCTTGCTTCCTGGAAAACCAGGCTTTTCACTCCTCCCTGCCTGCTGCTTGCAGGCAGAGAGATGGTTTGATTCCTTCCTGCTATGTCAGCAACGAGATCAGACTCAGTGGGGCTGTGTGGCCACAGCCGGCCAGCCACCAAGGTCCCACACCAGCAGGCCTGGCAAGAGGCATGAGAGGAGGAGGAGAAAGACCCGCAAGGTAAATACAGCTGTGGCTCACCCCACGAAGATGCTTCTCTCCAGCAAGGCGGAGGAAAGGACACCAGCCCAGAGCCCCTCTGGCTCGCTGCAGGAGCTGCAAGCTCTGCCTCCCTCTCAGGCAGAGTGGGCAGCAGTGCCTGGGCTCACAGAGCTTCCACGGAACTTCTACCAGGGCTGGGGGGCACTAGGTCCCAGGCCAGGGTGTGAGGGCTTGTGCAGTGCCAGCAGCCCCCCCATCACACACACACACAGCCACAGGAGCAGCAGGTCAGCCTCAGGCATGAAAACAAACACGCTTGCCTTCAGGAAGGGGAAGCAGGGGGCCAGCAACAGCACAAACCAAGTGCACAGGGTCAAGTTAAAGGCTTGCTGGGGAAAAAAACAAATAAATAAGTGGAACAAATAATATTTAGCAGACCCACAATTGCCCTCCTCTCTTGCTGGGAAGCAGCGGCTCTCGCTGACCGCAGAGCAGCAGTAGGAGGGGCCTGAATTTGGAATAGATCTGGAGGCTCTGACTTCTTCCCCATCATGGCTATGGGGGCCCATGGTTAAATGAGCAGGTCATAGCCCTGAAAGATGCATGCACCTGGGGTGGCCCCAGGGGCTTAACTTCAGCACAGCTTCAGCAGCAAGACCTGCTCCAGTGCAAACCATGAGCCAGACCAGCAGCTCCCTCTTCAGCCACAGCAGATACCCCATCCCCAAAAGCCTAAGTGCACCTTCAACTCTTGCCTCCCCTTCCTGCCACATCCACCAGGAAGCAGGAGCCTGTGGGTCATCTGCAGGGTCAAACTCTGCTCCAAAAGGCAACTTACAGGACAATGAGTGAAAGAAAGAGACACATAGGGAAGACTCTCTGAAAAACAGTGCAGATAAGAGAGGGAGAGGCAATGAGATGCAGAAGTTGGATGAAGGTAATGCTCTGGATTTAGATGCGCAGAGCAAGTCAGGGTGTCCTGCAGGGTGCTGTGCATGGTCATGTGTTGAATGGGAGGACTGCTCAGAGGATGTCTGCAGGGCTGCAGGGCCTCTGCTGGTCCTTGGCACCACCAGTGCTTCCCTGCACCCAGGACCAGAGGCATAGGCCCCACCAGAGCCCTCGGCATGTCTGGGCTGGATGGAGATCAGCTCATCACAGGAAGTTCTTCCTTTATATAAAGACTGGATAAGGTATAAGCACATACAGCAAGATGGTGGGTTTTCTGGAAACTTCAAGAGGAAAGAAAGAGTAAGAGGTTTTGAGAAATATTTGCAGCTTTTCCAGACAGTCAGAGGCTGCTGAATTTAACTTCACTATTCTCACTCATTAAATATAATTAAATTTAGCTAAAATTGCTTGAGATTCAATACCAGAGTGAAAGGAGACCATCAGACTTCTCTTCAAAGCAAACGCAAAACACATAGACATCACTTTCTGCATCAAGCTCCTCAGTCCTCTCTTTAAATCTGTCTATGTTAATAGATTTTTTTTAATCTGTCTGTTTTAATGCCTGCTTGTTGTACAAAAGCATCAAGCAACAGAGAACCTGCTAGGACCTAAGAAAAGTACTTCCAATGGCATATTTCCCACACTTAGACCTTATTTCTACTCTGATTTCCTCTTGTTTCAGCTTACTACTAGGAAATCACACTGTGCATCCCCCTCCTTAATCACATCCATAAATCACCAGCATTATCTACTGAAATAAACAGTTGATAAAATTGCCACAAAGATAATTGCAAAGTGAGGAGTGGTGAAAAGTAAAGCTGGTGAGCAACATCACGACCCCCCTTCAGTTAAAACACAATCCACGGTATGAAATAAATAGGAACCTTCTGGAGCACACAAAATGCAATCAAGAAGGGGGAAAAAAATGGCTCTACTAATGGCCCTCATGCTAACATAATAACACTAATATTATGCAAATGAGAAGCAATGCTTTGGCCTTTTTTTTTTTTTTTCCCTCTTCTAGTTTGGGGATATATAGTTCAAAATAGATGCTTTCTTTTAGTGTTTTTGCTGTTATCTGCTTGTATTTGAGCAGAATTGACATCATTATTCAAAACTTTTGTTTGGCAGTTTCTCTTCATAGTCTGATCTACCTATCAAATGCATTTGCTTTACTTTTTTAATTATAAGCATTTAACAGATATAGAAAATGAAGGTCCAGGAAGATTTAGGGCATTGTAGACTTCACAGCTAGAATCGATCACCATCAATCAGCCAGCCTGAGCTCTCGCAGACAGGATCTCCCAGTTCTGTCTGAGGTCATTTGACAGGTGAAAAGCAATGATTTCCACACACCAATCTGATATTC
Organism: Ceyx melanurus; assembly: GCA_024611195.1. Lineage (NCBI taxonomy): Eukaryota > Metazoa > Chordata > Aves > Coraciiformes > Alcedinidae > Ceyx > Ceyx melanurus. The sequence continues at coordinate 12,679 of JANHGL010009065.1, forward strand.
TGACAAAACACATCTCAGCTGCTGCTGCTCCCCCTGGTACAATCTGCTAAATAATTCATCCCATCTTTTCAGCTAGTTTATACTTAAAGTTTAAAGTTTTGATTTTTGTCCCCTGTGTATTGTTTGCCCTTTGGTTAAACCTCCCCTCGAGATGCCTTACCATAAAGGCTCAGACTGGAGAGGGTATTTTAAAATTTCTTTTTCATTTCTGTGATGTCTTCCCAGGCACTAAAGAATCTTTCCTTTTTCCAGGCAGTGCTAGATTGTGGGTAAACAATTCCAGCTCGCCATCGCCTGAGCACAAATCAACTTGCCCCCAGCGAGCTGGCAGAACTCACACCATCCCTCCACAGAGAGAGAGGGGGGCACAGCCTTGCCTGGGTGGGGCTTGGGGCACTAACCCTTCCCTCTCTGATGGAGAAAACAGGAGAGAAACATCAAGTTCTGCTGTCCAGTTCAGTAGGATAGTTAAAGGACACTGGAGGAAGGCAACTACTTCTACCATCTCCTGCTTTTCTTGCATAGAAGCAAAGCATTGATCTGGGAACGATGGATGCAAGGAGGGAAGAGGAATTTTTCCTCCCTGCCTCTCCCAGGCTGAAGGTAAGCCACCCTCTTGCTCTGAAGGGTTACCCTGCCTTTCCACCAGTGCATTAGCATTTTCAGGTTGGAAGGAAGCTGTGCTTCTAAGGCTCAGGCTGCAATTGGAAAAGTTTGCCAGGACAGACCTAATGAGGACACAGCTAGTACCAGCAAAACCATGCCATGCCTGAAGTGGTTTAATTCTTTCCTCTGGGTGACACAGCCACAGTAACAAGACTTTTCATAAGTGAATGAGCACCACGCAATAATGTTATTTCACGTCAGAGGTCTCTTGCACCTCATCAGAACAAATGGAGGCACAAACTCTGCAAACACGGACCTGTCCTCACCCCTTTCCAAGCACTGTTGCACCATCACACCAAGGGAACAGTTGTCCTACCCACCTTCTGTGCACAGGCAAACCCAGAGAGCAAAACAACAGGAGACACTGTAAAATGAACCTTGACCTAAGAGTGACCTCTCTAAGAGTCAAACCCCACCAGTGGCACAAGCAGGACCCAGGAATGTCCTGCAGTCCCTGACATGCTGCTGCTCCCAGAACAGGGATCCTCTCTCCTCCATCAGGGAGGGCAGAATCAGCCAGTGTCATTCCTCCCTCAGCATTTATGCCATCGTTTACAAAATTAATAACCAAGGCAGCACTGGGACTAGACCAGAAAGAGTTAATGGGGTTACAAAGGGTTCTGCTGGCCTATTTTCCAGGCAGGCACCCATTAATCTCCTTTGGAAACACCTTCACACAAAGGCTGGTACAGCAGCTCAGCTGGTGCCAGGATTTAGCATGGAAGGACTTGTCCCAAAGAGATTAAAAGCAGCAGTTGGGCTCTGACTCTCCCGTCAGACAGGCAGCAGTTTCTTACCAGGGACTGGGAAGTGAGGAGGGCAGCTGGGTCCCGGGGACTGCTACTGCAGCTTTCCACAGCTCCCACCATCCATGCACCCAGTGTGCTTCCCAGAGAAGCCAGAGCAAGCACGCCAGGAGCTGGGCTTATTCCCGCACGATGCTGTCTTGGTGCAGAGTGGTCCCATGCACCAGCTGCCTCCACAGCAGAGAGGACTCACCAAGAAAGCTGGTGCCCACTCGTGATGAGGGGTTAGATCCCACTGCCCATAACCCCAGCAATTCAGACTCACCTCAGACTAGAAAAAATGGTAACAGCACAGGTGAAGGCGAGAGAGCACAGGGATCATCAGAGCACGCACCAGTATCACAGCCCTGCCTTATGCCCACAGAGAGGAAAAAGAGAAGACAAAGAAATTGGAAGAAAGAGTGAGAAAAGGAGAAATGACAGCCACAGGCATCCGTGCAAGTGCAGCTCAGTCATTTGGTCCCTCCCTTCACCTTACCTGGGGGTCCCCAAGGCGACTGAGGTCTGGATAAAGGTAAAACAGGATCCCTTGGGATGCCCCAGGCAGGGAGACTCCCCTGATCAGCAGAACGACCAGCATGAGGTATGGGAACGTGGCTGTGAAATAAACCACCTGGGAGGAGGACGAAAGGACAAGGGTGAGTAATCAGCATGGGCCAGAGCACACAGTGCTGACTCCCAGGCTGGGAGAGATGGGTGGTATAGGGTGATTGATCAGGTTGCCCCCCGCCCCCCCAACATAGTGCTGTCATCTGCAGTAGAGAGAAATGTATTTTTAAATGTTCCCAGGAAAACTGTGACGTATCATCATGTGTCTGGAGCCAGAGAAAACCTTTCTAGTCCTAAAAGCAACCCTGATTCTGAGCCAAACTGCCACCAGGTTGGAGTCAAGAGTAGCTCTGCTGAAGCCAGCACTGCAGTACCTAAGTGCACCAAAGAAGGACCTGCCCCCCGGTATCCATCTGCACATCCCTACCCCAAACAAAGGTCTGAGTCATACACAGAAATCTCCTTTGCACGGCAAGGGTGAAGGGGTATGCAGATAAGAGATACACTTTAAATGTGATTGCTACCAAAGGACCACCAAGGACAATGCTGGGAGTCCCCCACTCAGCACTGGCAACTGTCTTGTGCCCACCATTCCCCTCTGCAGTGTCTCTCAGCTGCTGCCTCTGACTGATCCCTGTTCAAATACCCAATGTGGGCACTTCAGGCAAAGCAGAGAAGCAGATCTCAGACTTGCCACTAAGGAGGCAGACCCAAACAAGATCTTTAACCTGTGTCCTATTGTTTTTTACACCCCCAGCCCCATGAGTAATGCAGACATACTCAGGTAGGGTTGAAATCCCTTCCTCTAGCAAAAGAGCCATGTCCCTTGGGGGAAAGCTGCAGGCCAGTATCAGCTAATCATAGAATCATTAAGGTTGGAAACAACCTTCAAGGTCATTAAATTCAACCATCTACTAAATATTATCATGACCTAACTATGTCCTTAAGTGCCACATCTAGTCATTTTTTTTGAACACCTCCAGGGATGGACCCTTTCAGGGACTCCACATCTGATAAATATAATAAATTGGGAGATTAGAGTTTCAGAACTGTTCACAGAATTGTCACAGTTTGAAGGGACATCTAGAGATCATCTAATCTAACCTCCCCTGCTAAAGCAGGTTTGCCTAGAGCCTATAACACAGAATTGCATCCAGGTGGGTTTTGAAAATCTCCTGAGAGGGTCTTCCCCTAGGCAGCCTGTTCCAGGCTCCATTACCCTCACAGGAAAGAAGTTATTCCTCATATTTAAATGAAACTTCCTGTGTTCCAGTTTGTGCCCATTACACTTGTCCTGCCACTGGGCATTACTGAAAAGAGTCCAGCTCCATCCTCCCAGCACCTACACTTCAGGTATAAGGTCTCTTTGCTTTCTCTTCTGCAGGCTAAACAGCCCCCAGTGTCTCAACCTTTCCTCATAAGAGAGATGCTCCAGAACCCCCACTCACCTTTGTTGCACTCCACTGGACTCTGTCCAGTAGTTCACAGTTTCTCATGAACTAGGGAGCCCAAAACTGGACACAATATTCCAAATATGGCTGCACCAGGGCTGAATAGATTCAAAGACTGCTCAGGCTAATTGCTGTAGTGTGACACTAATGTGTAATACCACACATATTGAATATTTCCCCACAAACCAACTGACACCAGAGGAGGTGCTACTAAGAATGAGCTTATTATTTCCTTGGACAATACGACCACTTCTGCTCCGCCTCTGGGTAACACAAACCCTCCTGTGATTTGGTTTTATAATGCAGAAGGAACAGGATCATTTGAGAGATATCTCATCCTTGAAAAAACACACTACTAATTATCATCTCTGCCTTCAGCTCCAAGTTTTCTTTGTATTTCATGTGCCCTACTCTACGTACCACAGCAGTCTTGGGTGATGCTGCAGAGGGCAGTGGAAAACACCTTGCTGGAGCTCACAATTGCCTGATAAGCTTGTGTGAACAGAGCCACCTCTGTCTCTCTGAATCAGCATCCTTCAACACAACCAAAGACCATTTCATTCAAAAATTTCCAAGGAGTCACTGATTTAGAGCATTTCAGTGGCAGTTGATCAAATCTGCAGGTCATGTGAGTTTAACACTCATCCCCGTATTTGCCACACCATCTAATTCTTCCTTCAGGAAATGACAGGATGCAAATCTAATCTTCTTCAGCTCATGAAAGTAAGATCAAAAACAAACACACAAACAAAAAACCAATAACAAACCAACAAATAAAACTTTGACTTTGAACCTAGTGCATGTTCTTCCAGGATGCCAGGTTGTATATTTTTGGCTAGATCTCTAAATGACATCTGTTTTAGGAGCTCAGAACACAAACTGGTATAGAATGGCATATGGTATATGTCTGGTGTATGATTTGGATTCACATTTTGATAATGTGCTATGTGCTTTACAGCCTGCATTAGCTAGAATGTTAACCTTTTCACTCAGCAGTAACTCACATTTGCACTGAGACCAGAGGCCATGAATTTGGAACACATTTTGCTAGATTAAGAGTTTCCAGACTTCTATCTAACAACAGGAACATCTGGATCCAATAAGATATTAGTCAGTGCTCGGCTCAGAACCAATCTTTTTATTTCTCGGTCATTGTTAGCACTAACTACATCACCAGGAACCTTGTTGGGATCAGTGTGATTGTTCCATCACACGCTGGTCAACAACATCTAGGGTTTTATTTGAACCTGGTCCTCATGAAAAGTGGTTCCATCTGTGACAACCTCCTGCGTCTGCAAGTGTTCCTCGGGGACAGGCAGTCCTGGTTCAGAGGATGTGAACCACTGCTGCTGTACACCCTGGGGGAGTTCAGCTCATGGCCTGTGCCCCTCCACAAGGGCAAATCCCCAGAACTAAGGTTTATCTCTTCCCCAGTAGGGTTGTATTCCCACACCCTCACTTGGATCATTAAATATGCAGGGGGTTGATAAACCTGTAGACACTCTTGCTTTTACTGAAAGGTTTCTGGATTTCAGGATAACATCTCACCATCACTAATCCTTTTTGCTAAATAGCACTAGCATTTAACCTAGAACTTGTACCTAAAATAGACTGAATTTGCTCTCAGCACTTCCCACTCTGTGTTTGTTGTATCTTGGTATCATATTTGCTGTTATTAGATTGCCTCTGCTTTCTTTTATCGGGCCACCGCAGCAAGCAGTTGCTCTTTTCTTCTGATTTTACTCCATGGAAACCAACAAACATAATCCATGCAAGCTGCTTGATTTCCCTGTCATGTTTCATAACCCCAGACCATTCTGGAAGCAGGAGAAACTGTTAACATCCATGCTATCAACCTGATGGAAATGGATGCAGCTAAAATTTACACTTCATCACACACGATGCCTTGTTCCAAGCATGCAGAGAAAACATTGCCATCTGCTCTTGCTGGCTCCAGACAAAGTTGTTTATGAATGGGTCAGGAGGCAGTTTCAGAAACTAAGTCATGGGGTCAATGCAAATGACTGGCACATTCTGAAATAGAGGGAGCATGGGATGGAGCTGAATGGTCACACCAACCCTTCCCAGAAGCATTCAAAAAAATACCTTTGTGGTGACTAGTGTCAGGAAGAAAAAAAAAAAAAACAACAACAGGAGACTTTTCTTTCTGGGGACTACAAACAACTGTATGAAGAGTTGGGGAAAAAGAAAAAGCAGAAAAAAAAAATCTCTTCAGAGAGGGCTTGGAGGCCATCAGAGTTACTATATCATCAATTTGAAGGTCTCCAGCTGCACTTGCCAGAAGAGCAAGAGCAAGAACACAAAGTTTGCTCACACTGTGGTGGGAGGGAAAGGAAGGGTATGTGCAGACACCCCAGAAACAGGAAGACTATAGGGTCTCCTGGCCCTGTAGATGGTGGGGGGAAAGGTGGAATATACATCTTGAAAGTTTGAGCTCTAAGATGCCTCAGCACTCCCATCCTTTCCTACCCAAAATACAGAGCCTGGCCCCCACTCCATCTGCAAATTGAGCCCCATGGGCTCCCACCAGTGTATTCAGAGGGTGGTTCATAGGGAATCTCCAGGACCTCTCTGAACATCAAAAAAGTGAGTAGATCAAGCACTCCAGCTGTGATCAAGGGAAAGGGCTCGATCTGACCAAGGACTCACCTTGCCTGTTGACTTGACCCCTTTCCAAATGCAGAAGTAACAGATGATCCATGCCAGCAAGAGACACAGAGCCAGCTCCCAACGCAGGCTGCCCAGATGCTGGATGCCATCAGAAATCTTTAGCACTCTCCTTCTGCATTGAGAAAAAGCAAATGAACATCCGAGTGTCACTAGTGTTAGCCACTAATGTGGTACTTGCTACACCTCTGCAGCACCTGATGGCTTTGGTGAGAAGTGTTGTCTTACTTAAGGCCCAGGTCTGAGCTGCAAGCCTCAGAGGAATAAAGAAGAGCTCCCCTCTTAAAAGTACTACCAGTCTGGCAGATCATGCATGGACACTTGCTCCTACACTCACTACAGTGCTGGCTTGTTGAACCAAGATATTTCTTCTCCTGTCCTTTATCCGTCACATCCTCTGGGGTAAAGAGCTTACCCTCTGGCAAGAACACACAGACATTTGCACACACAAGCTCTGCACATGTCTTTTTTCATGCACACTTCAAAGTTCACTTACGTTTCTGATGTCAGAATTTGAATGAAATGTCATTCACTTCAAATCTAAAAGTGAATGACACATTGCACTTAGCATCCATCAGAATCCATCAGGACCACCCAAGAAACAATGCTGTCCAACCCCCAGTGATTCCCACTGCACAGTCAAAAGAGGCCACTTAGGGTATCCTCTTTCAGCCTGTGTGGAAACAGTATCATGGATGGACTTTGGTTCAGCTAAGGTCTTATAGTCTCACCCTGGCAGCTTTCCACATCATGGGTATGTCAAATCTTCCTTAAGTAAGGACTCACCCTTCTCCATCTACACTGCCCAGGTAGATCTGAGAGTGAAACACCATGGCACAATCCCAAAACCCCAAGCCTTTGACATGCAGAAAGTGACATGTGAAGTCATGACATAGAAAGTGACTACCCCGGAGCTCAGCAGCAATGCTCACCCTGCTGCAAAAGACAGCAATTACCCCAAAATAAAGGGCATGCTCCTTGAGAACCACAGTCGAAGACACACAGCTTCATTTCCTGACCCACAACAGATTAAAATGATGTGAGAGGGGTCAGGAACAAAACTACACTGCTCCACCAGGTTATGTTTTGTCATGTTGCTCTTTGCCTGCTTCCGAGGACACAGAGTCTGTAACCATCAGGGAGAAGGTGCCAGCAGACCGTGACTAACTGTGCACTGTACTGCAGCCAGAAGAGGCCTCAAAAGCAGGTCATCAGTCTGCTATCTGGTCCATGCTTCTTCAGGAAACCGTGGCTTCCTACCTCCCTGCCAAAGGGCAGAAACAGATGCTGCATCCAAAGCAACAGTGGAAATTTCCAGTCCCCATGAGCTTATTCCACAGTATCACAGGGATGGTCATAGGTGGGAACATCAGCCAGCCTCAGTAAAAGCATTCTAAGGTGGGCCACCATCTAATCACATCAGCAGCAGGCAGATGGGGAGTGCAGACTCAGGGAGCACATAGGAGACAAAGAAAAAGATAAAAAACATTGACGTTTAAAAACAGCATCCCTTGTGCTGAGCCAGGGATATCCTGGATGTGCCATGTGCTCCATGTGCTGGCAGCACCCGGCAGCGCTGCTCAGGGCAGGGAGGGCAGAGTCCTCCTTCCATCCAAGAGCCCAGGAGAAATCCACAGTGTCAGCAGAGGGGCTGCTTCCACTTCCACAGTCTATTAGTCAGGGCTTGGTGTTTAACTGGTCCTGTTCTCCCAGTAGGTACTGGGGTCATCAGAGCTCACCAGGCCAACGGGTCTGTGCCTTCAAACCAGAAATATAGCTATTTGGTACCTCAAAGTAACTAACACAAGGGGAGAAAATGATGAAAATAAGGGAGCAAATTTCAGTGTCAAGTAAGCTGACCCTAGCACTGCATTTTGATTTTGATGTACTCTTCTTCTTGGGATAGCTTACATATTAGTCACTCTTAAGTGAAAGCATCACCTTCTTTTCTAAGACAAAGAGTAGCCCACATACAAAAGTCACCACCCACCATGCCAGAGCCTCCTGGGAACATGCTGGTATCCCACACGGAAAGAACTCCCCTACTGCACCACTAGCATGGACTCCTGCAATACATCGCAGGGCTTTAAGGTATTCTCTTCAACAGCCAAATGTGCTACAGCTTGCAAAACATGAAGATAAAAACCCATCACAGAGCTGCTGCTTTGAGGATCACCACAGAGATCACCACACTCCCACCTATAGTCCTGGTACCTGTACCCTCCGCGTGGTTACCCTGGCTGCAGCCACCACACTGCTGGGTGCACTGTGGGGCATAATGCTCTGAACAGAACAAGAAAAAGGGATAACACAGCAGATATACCAACTGTAATCCAAAAAAATAGGGAAACGGCCACTATATCTTGAGGGAGTGACACGGATTTTACTGAGGTTTGCATCCTGGCTAAGTCTGAACCAAAGCTTCAGGATGGTGAACGTGCAGCCAACTGACCTTCACTGCAGGAGGAAACAACTGTATAGGGAAGCTTACAGCTGGCAATGAAGAACAAAGGAGGAGTCAGGGAGAGGAGCAGCACAGGTGGAGACACTGCAACAGCAGAGGAGGAATAAATAAGAAAAGGGTGATAAACAAAAACATCAAGGACCAGGAGGCACAGCATTGGTGAGGTGAAGTCTCGCTCAGTCAGCTAGCCACCACTGCAGTCAATGGGACCAAGAAGCCCAGAAGGTCCAGAGGTACAGGCATATGGCATCAGAGGACAAAGCCAAATTGCTCTGAGGCATTCCCAGGGCAACTCCAAACAAAGACCGCAAGCCCAGCAACATGACTGAATGTGCTGCACCTGAGAGCCTTCACTCTGACCTGACCAGCTTCCTCTCTCATAGCCTCTTTTGGCAAGGATGGGTTAATAGGATGTGTTGTTGGAGGGTTTGTTCCTTGCCCAGGAAAGGTTTGTTCCAGAAGAAAGGGGGTACAGGTCTGTCTTTTACTTACTCCCAGAACTCGATGACGGGAGAAGTGGTGTTTTCACTGGTCACGTTGAGCGTTGAGTTTGCCTTCTGGAGCTCCATGCAGTTCTCTGCAGGAGAGGGCCAGGGAGAGAGGGGAGTGTAAGCAGCAGTATCTGGAGTACTGGAGTACCTGAAAAATCCCTCCTTTTCCATCCACAGCATCAACACTCATTTACACAGACTCAGACAAATTTTGTAGTCCCAAAAATGCATAAAAGATGTCCTTTTCAGGGTCAGGCTGGCAAGAAACCTGGGACAATTAAGATGATGACATTTAATTTTTCCTTCCAATGGGCACAGTGACCAGTCCCAACCACCATGGGGTCTATGCTAACACACAGTGACTGGAAGATCTCAAGAAGTAAGGTGCTCTCAGAGGCTGGATCCCAGAGCAGGAACTGCCAGGGAAGCCACCACTGCCTGGCACTGGTTGGGTGCTGCAAGTGGTTGGGTAGTGCCAGCACTGGTACTCTCTAGCAAAGACCCAGTCTCTTACCAGACTCAACCGAGCCTCATAACCAGCAGTTCCAGCAGCACTGCAGTGACCCAGCACTCCCCAAGCTTATGACCAGTGGTTCCACCCACACAGAGAGGAGCCACTCTCCTGACATTTGGCCCTTGGTGGCAGCAGCAGGTTTCCCTCAGCCAGGAAGGTGATCCATTAGAGCCTTGAGGAGCAACTCCACACTCACCTGTGTTCCACTCATGATCACAGCTGCCCCAGGGGAGGTTGATGGTAAATGAACTGAAGAGATAAAACAAGGCCCAGGCCAGGACAATGATGTAGTAGAAGTTCAGCAGAACAACAATGACCTGTGAGGCATAGCCAATTCCTGCAGAAAGCAAGCCCCGAAGGCAGGTGACCCATGTGTCAAAGGACAGGTATAGGACTCCCCTTGGGAGTTGCTCAGACAACATTTTCAGCTGATGCTCTGCTGAATGAACATCACTGGGGTGGCTGCCAGAGCCATTGTCACCTCCCCAAAGCCCACCACACCAAATCAGCAGGGGTCTAAGCAGGGGCTCCGGGGACCTTCTCTTCCTGCCACCTCAATGCAGCCTTTCCTGGTGAAAGGGTGGCAATGGGAGGAAATCTGGGCAGGGGATGGGCAGTTTATGGCTGGACAGAAACATATGACAGTGCTCCACCTGCTGAAAACCATTCCACTGAAATTCATTTTTTACTTTGTTTGCTCATCCCTTTTCACTTTTGTTTAGGAAGCTTTTTGTCTTAACATCACACGCCTTTCTCTGAGAGGTGCTGGAGAAGCTTCTAAAGGTTTTGGTTCAGGAGGAGGAGGCAATAGGCTTTTTAGAGAAATCATGGAGAGTGCCTTGATTGGGCACCAAGGTCCTGGCCAGAGCCACAGACAGGAAGAAGGAAACGTTTGGATGCAACGTAACAGTGGGAAACATTTGGAGAGAAAAGTGATCAATTTTTCCAGCATGATTTTGGAAAGGGGGCAGCAAGTGGACCTCCCAAGGGGTGGGCAGAAGATGCATGAAGGTACATAAGCTGGGCTGTGGGGAGAGATGTCACTGCTCATCCCCTGCAGTCATCAAACCCCCTCCTCACCATGGCCTCCCAGGCTCACCTTCAAAGAGGGGGCAGATCCTGCGCCAGGCTGTCACTCCTCCTTGGCTGGTGTACTGCCCCAGGGCTGTCTCCAGGAAGAAGACAGGGATCCCACAGGTGAAGAGGAAGATGAGGTAGGGGATGAAGAAGGCACCTGGTAGATTCAAAAGGCAGATAGGAGAAATAAGCCTGCGGAGTGACTGGGGTCAGACTACCTTCAGCCTGGCATCAAGCAGACCCCTCCTAGGGTGGGATGGGGGATTTGGGGGTGGGAAGGCCACAGGCAAGGGTGCCAGGAAAAAGAGATTTTCCTCATATTTTGTTTTCCAGAGTGACATGATTGCACAAGTAACTCAGTATTTAGAAAAGATGGAGAGGAAAGGAAAGTCTCTAGGCCTGATTTTTGCAAAACAAGTTCTCAGTAGCTGTATAGAAATACAGGAGAACACTCTGCTGTAAAACCATTATGACTTTCAATTAAATTGGCGATTCCTTTCATGTTGAGTATTTTGAATAATCTGACAAGCCCATGGGTGACACCACAAAAAAGCAATGCACAAAACTGGCAAGGAGAGCATCTCAGCAACTCCCTGTGGACCAAGAGACACCGATACCTAGCAGTGCCAGGGGTAAGATGCTCCTCCTCTAGCAGTAAATAGAAGTGACTGAGAATAAAGGGGCAGGGGAAATGGTTGTATCAACACCATCCTCTCAACTCCCAGCTTGAGTGCAATCACATTATCACAGAATCACAGAATTTAGAGGTTGGAAGTCACCTCTAAAGATCATCGAGTCCAACCCCCCTGCCAGAGCAGGGCCAAAACCAGGGCAGATCACTCAGATAACAGTGAAACCTTTCTTCCAGGAGAGATTTTCCTCTTACGAAACTTTGTATTTAACTAAACTGCAGCCAGGGGATCCCAGAGAAGTTCTCTGAGGTGGCAGGTGAGGCTTCCCAGTCTGGGTTTCCCTTATTTCCAGCTTGGGATTTGGCCTTTCCTCAAGATTGCTGGCAGGTTTGCCTGCAAACCAGACCCCCCCCTGCCCTGGCTGGTGTCTCTTCAGCCCAGCCCCATCCACCCTTCCCATAGATGAACCCTGATGCCTCGCAGATGTTTGCCCCACCAAAGAGGAAAGGAGGAGGAGCTGCCATGTGTCCCCTTCCCATGAATGCAGGGACAGTTAGCAGTGGGCCCTTGGGACCAACTGGAGGGGAAAGCAAGAGTGAACAAGAGCCAAAAATAACTTTTTTTTTTTCTGCCCTAAATAATTCCATCTCTCCTTTTCCCCTCACCTCCACTATGTAGGACCTTGGTGTCAGACACCAAGCACTAAATATTTAAGGGACTACTTTTTCTTTTTAATGTGGAAATAGCCCTAAAGAAATGAAAAGGGACCTGCTGCTCCCTCCTTGCTTAGCTCAGATTTTAATGAAAAGCTGGACTTATTTAGGGCAGCAAAGCAGGAGCCGAGAGCAGTTCTTACTGCCTACGCACAGTTCAGCAGGGGGAGAAAAACAGCCAGTGGGATAGAGCTATTTCAGCTGGACAGGAATGCTGGCACAAAACCCAGTGTTTGTAGGCTGGCCGTGACTGACCTGGAGCTGGAAATTTAAGTCCCCCACCTTTGATGAAGTACCAGAAAAGCAAGTGTTTGGGCCAGCCTTCCCAAAGGAGTATGGGACAAAACCTCTGGCAGCTTTTAACATGGATTTTAGGGTGTTCCAAGGGATTTGGTACAGCACCAGAGGGGGCAGGCTGGACTCCGTGGTGCAAGAGGGGGTCTTGAGTCCTGCACCGTCTTGTCACATTGCCCTGCTCCAAAAGAAGTCATACAGAAAATGCTTTCCTCTCTGCACAAGAGTCTCTTGCCCCATCATGGCTCTAATCTCATGAGATGATGGTCAGAGATGAAAAATCTGCCCAAAACTTCAAACTTCTTATACTCTCCGCTGCTTTACAGAGCTTGGCTTCAGGCCCATTTCACAGAGTTAAAAAAGGCTGTGAAATCCCTTTGCTTCTTGCTCTGCTGTCCATTCCCACACTGTCTCCCCTTTCCCCAAAGCCCTCCCTCAGCTCTCCCCCAGCCAAAGTGGTGGAGGCACAGCAGGAGGAGCAGCAGGAAAGGGGTGCCAGATCAGGGTCTCATGCCCCACTTCACTTGGACACAATGGCACCCAGAAAGGGTTCAGCAGCAGGAGCAGACACATCTCAGCAAGCAGCCAAGAAACGTTCCCTGTGGAAAAGAACAGGAAAAATCCTCTTTTTTTTTCAACAAGGAAAGAAAATGCTTGACCACCTAGCGAAAAGAAACAAATGCCAAGCAAAGAATGGCATGAAAGTAGCTAAACAGCAGTTAATCCTCTTTTATACCACTGGGATGAAAGTAGTTTAGTGAGGCCCATGAGACTATCCCAAGCTCAAGACAGGGGATTTCAGCCCTGGTCCCCAGTGCTCACTCCCTGCCAGCTCCCAGCCAAGCACAGTTTCCCTTCTCCCCTGCCCTTCCGGAGAGCCCAATTAGCAATTAATCATCAGACAGGGAGAACAACTCCCTTTCTCCCTGTGCCACCAAGCCAAACTTGAGAAGACCTTCAAACTTTTGTTTTTTAAATACAGTTCTCCCTCTTAAAAGGCAGCTACAAACACCCATAAAAGCACACAGGGCCCCTCCACCTACAAAAGCGAGCCCAGCTCCACCACCAAACTGCAGGGGCAACCTGGCCTCTTGAGGGACTGGCCACCGGTCACTGCTGAGCACAAAATCTGAGCAGCACCAGTGTGCCAGCATCTTGATAGTAACAGCAACACCCCACTCCCTCTCCATCATGTGTGTCCATCTGCACACCTCACAGCCCTGCCACATGGCTCAGTGGCAGAGGTGCCACATGCTTGCAGCTCCAGGGGATGCTGGGGAAGTAACATTGGGCACAGGAAGGGTGCTGTGCTTCCACACAGAGATGAGGAAAATCCCTTCACTCTGCACCCTCCAGCACCCATGGGACATCTAGGTCCCTTCCAACCCCTAATATCTGTGAATCCCTCACTGGTCAGACAGCAGACCAGAAGGCCCTTGGAGACCCTCGGAGCCTCCAATAAATGTTTCAGCTCCTCATAGTGCCTTCAAAGAAAGACATCAGTGACCCATGGCTTCCTGCATTACTCTCTGCTCTGCTGCTGGGACTCAACATCTTATTTGCACAGGGTGGCTGGAACTCCTCAAGGAAGAGGTGCCTGGGGTGAGTCACACTGCTTAGAGAGCCAAGATCCCTCTGCAGATGGCTACACACCTCATCAGCAGGACCAGAGCTCCATGCATCTCAGCTACAGCCATCAGAAACCACAGGACATTGCCACTCAGTCACCCACATCCCATGGGGACAAAACAAATCCCTGCCTGTGGCCCAGAAGGTGGCACCACATTGGCAAGTTGATATCCTACCTCAAACTCATGACTTGGGAGTTGCTGAGAAGCTGCTGCCAAAGTGAGCAGGGCCAGACACGGATGTCACAAGACGTGGAAGGGACTGTGGAGGGGCACGAGTAGCCAGATGCCCCTGGGGCTGGCCAGGGCTGCACTTACCCCCACCGTTCTTGTAGCAGAGGTAGGGGAAGCGCCAGACGTTTCCCAGGCCGATGATCTCCCCAGCCACGGACAGGACATACTCCAGTTTATTGTTCCACTGTCCTCGTTCCAGGGTCTCATCTTCCTCCTCCTCCTCCTCCTTTTCCATGCTGGGGTGTGCAGGCACCATTTCACCATTGCTGACAGCATCAGGGACTCTGTAATCCATCCCACCTTCAGAAGGAGTTTCCTTCGTTACGTTCAGCACAAGCCATGCAATGAGGCAGAAATCTGGGCTACAGGAGGCAAGAAAGGGGAGAGGAGCCACACACAAGAGCATGTCAAACCATTACCAATTGCTGCTGGCAGCGAGGCACCAAGAGCACATGTACACTCTCACTGCTGAAGGCCAAAACCAGTCCTTTATTTTTTTTTAATTTTATTTTTAGTTGATTCATTTCAAAACACTCCTACTTCTGGAAGCCCGTCCTCTAAGCACAGCACTATGCAGAAGACCCAGCAGCTCAGCCAGGTTGGAGGTCCCATTGTGGCAGGTACAGGGAAAAGACTGGAAAGGGGCAGTAGTGGGATGAAACACTTGACAAGATACTTGAATAAGGGTTTCTCTTCTCTCCTGTTGCAGCTTACCAAGGTCTCGCTTTACCATGCAATGCAAGCCACAAAACATGCAAATCTTAGATGTGGAAAGTAGACAAACTGTTAAAAGGATGGAGCCAGACTTTTCTCAATGTCATCCAATGACAGGACGAGAGGCAATGGGTGCAAGTTGGAGCACAAGAGG
>JANHGL010009066.1:0-52091 GCA_024611195.1 Ceyx melanurus
GAGGGGGGGTAGGAAGATAGCATTAATTTTGAGGAAGATTAATAATACTCTTTTTAATGTTCATTATTTTCTAAAGAAATGAAGCCTTGTAGCTTTTGAGAGCTAGCGTGTCCTTCCCACTGGTATTTCTTTGAGCAAAGGGAAAAATGAAGACAGCGTAGAATAAACTCCTAAGACTGTTCAAGAATTACTGGCATTATTTTCTCTCTACATCACGTGTGAGCCTGGGTTGCCTGCTATTCCTGAGGCAGAGGATCGAGGATGAAAGTCTGTGTGTCAGAGCCTGTTTTCACAACTGCATTTGGAGATCTGTCTTATTGATTAGGAAAAAAAGGGGGTGGGAATAGGAGTGTGAGGTGAGGGGAGGACCGACTGACTACTGGCTTATTGCAGCTCAAGACATTTTCTTCCGGAAAGATGTCAAACAACTGAGACACAGCAACAGAGGAAGTAGAAAGGTGGAAAAATAAGAAGAGGGACCCTTTGGAAGAAATGAAGGCATTCCTTATGAGAGCCTTGAGGTTTTTTTTTCTTCTAACATCTGACCCACAAGGGCTAGAGTGACAGCGTCATGCAAATGCTGCAGTCCAGCAGGTCTGAGAGAGGGTGGATGCTAGAGAGTGAGTTAATGTTAATGATGAGTGCAGTGAAAATACCAGCCGATACCACCCCCTCCACACACAACTGCTCTGAGTCAGCATCCGCTGCTTTGCCTTGCCTTTTTGTGCGTGTGTATGTGCGCGCGCATGTGTATGTGTGTGTGTGTGTGTGCGCGCGCGTGTGTGTGTGCTAGTGACTGTGTGTGTGCATGGAAGGTAAAGCCAGTCAGTCAGTGAGAAGCAAAGGTACGTTTGAGAGCAACTAAAATCTGACTGATTTCCATCTTCAGAGCATCAGATGTATTCCCTAAAGAGGATGGGTCTATGTGATGGGGGTGGTATAATTATGTTAATGTCATATTTATAGAGGGGAGAGATTTTTCATTCTAATTATTGATTTGAAAGCTGTGGTCAAAATTGTTTGTTAAATCATGATCAGCTTTAAAAAAAGAAATTGAATGAAATCTAGGGACTGCTATACATATATATAATCATATATATATTTTGTTTCGTTTAACTATTTTGTGTCTGAGGCATAAGTGATTGAATGGTGCACAGTGACAAAGAAATGGCTCTTATATAATGTTGCATTATATCATCATCTGAAATATTTTAAATAATCCAAAATGTTCTTAAATCTGAAGTATCATTCTGGAGGGGAGGGTGAAGGATAGGGGTGGGGGGGGCACTGGCAAATCTTTTCTTCAGCAGAGCGCTCTGTACAGCTTTCTTGTAAATGGATGTTTCACCTGTTCGACCAGCAGAGATTCTAATTCTTCCCCCCTCTTCTCTTTTTTTCCTTTTTAAAGCTGAACGGCTTCCCGAAGAGCACTGAGTTTTCTATGGCAGATTCTGCTCCAGTGGCTAGGACCTTTATGGCTGCTGTTTCTTTTGCTCTGGGCTGTGATGGAGAAAAAAAAAAAAAAGCCACGGTGGATCCCATCCCTAAAGTAGAAATTTTGTTTTTTTGTTCTGAAAACAAAACGGCTAAAGATCGGAGGAGAATGAATGTGAAAGTAATTTGGGATTGTGGTCATGCCATTAAAAGTGTTCGGCTTCAGAACAAAATTATTTGGGAAATCCGAGCATTTCTTCTTACTCTATCGACAGTGTTTGAAAGTTATGTCTTCTTTGAGTAATTTGGTTAAAGTGACAACAATCTCTGCATGTCAATGTTTTCTACAGCTTATGAAGCGAAAGCTAGTTTTGCCATTGGGAAGGAAGAAGCTTTTGCTAGCAGTCTGTAGAAGGATTAAATGTTGAACATGGGGAAGAGGCAAAAAGTGAATACACGCCCAAATGTTATCCTTGCACCATGAATGGGTTTAAAGTACTCTGTAACCAAGGGCCCACCTGAACAGCAGGACAAAAAGTGTAATGGGGAAATATTTCAATTAGAAAACCCTTAACAAGCATTTAATCCTTCTTTCAGGCATTAAGGGAAAGAGAATAAAATGTTACTGTACAAATACGCTGGAAACAGATTTTAACTCATTTATAGACACTTCCCTCTGATGCATTATAATACGTCTAATCGTGAGACGAGGCAGTGAAGATATTTTTCCTGTGTTCTTTGTTTTTTCTTTTCAAAAGTTAAGGACTATACTCTAAGAAAAGTCTGTTCAGTCAGCTGATACATTGTTTGAATGTACGTACGCATCTTGCCTGCTTATTTGATCTTTTCTGCCCCCTGCTTGAAACTGTGGTTTGTTTATTTGGGGGAAGGAGTGGTTGTTGATTGAGGGGGTGGGGGGGGCATTGTTTTTTGGGGGGTTATTTTGGATTTGTTTTGTTGTTTGTTCTTTGTTGTTTTGTTGTTTTTGGTTTTTTTTAACAATAGTAGTGAAAGTTTTACTGACAGCGATTATGACTACTGAGCAATTCGGTTTATTGGAAGACGAATTCTACTGGATCATATCGGACTTTTCCTAGTCCCTGAGACCCTAACTTGTGAGGTTTTTTAGCAACAATCACAAGTCAGGCTCTTGGGACCTAGGCGGAGGGGAACCAGCAGCTTTGGACTATGATTGTTTCCCTGCAGAATTCAGAGAAGCAAAGGAGCTTTCCTTGTCTGGAAGGGGGAAAAGGAACATCTATTTCCAATGTTAAGCACCAGAACTGTCCTAAAAGAAAAAAAAAACAAACAAACCAAAACCAAAAAAACCCCAACTTGTTATCCATTGTGCAGCGTTAGGATGTTACATATTTGTATGTTTAGAAAACTGGACTAGATGCCATTTAACATCTAGAATTCAAATTTAATGTGAATGCCAGTTTGCATCTCAAAAAAAAATATAAATCCAAACAACTCTAAACAGATACTGAAATATACAGAAGGCTTTAAACCATAATATTATTACTATCATTATAGATAATTCTGAAAGATAACTGCCACAAAGTATATTTTCAGCTGTGCTATTACAGCATTGATTAACTTTTAAAGCATAAACACTGATGTGTGAGGCCTAGGAAACATACATTCTATTGTTACTTAATAATTATTTCATTCTACAGGAAAACTGCTGCTTAGGTTTTCCTGTAACATGAGACAAAGATTATTTTGTTGTTAGTTGCCATCATTTTTGTCTAAGTGAAAACACAATATGGCATTTAAAATATTTTTTGTTTCATTTACATTGTAATCTGATAGAGAATATTGGTATAAAAATCATACTATAGCATTAAAATCACTTTGCACACAGAATCACATTTCTTGTACCTGTTCAATTTAAACTGAGCTGCAATAGTCTAAGCACTGGACTCAACTTATAGCCTCTCCATCACTTTTTGCATTTTTTTCCCCCTCTGGCAAGAAGTGGAGTGCACTTCACATTGTCCCTCATGTCTTAAGTACTTCACTAACTGTGCATAAGAAGATTCACAAGCACATAAGTTATTCTGAACTGCTCTTTAGTCTTGAACTTCTGATCTACAACATATTTGATTTGTATTTCTTAGTATTTTATAAGTGGGTTAGTTCTGAGTAAATTTTCTCTGTTTCCTATATCTAACCCAAGATGCTGCAGGACTTTGTTGATACACCAGACTTCAATGAGACAAAGGCTTCACACAGATGAGGCATCTGAACTATTTGTTCATTTCAGAAGTGGTATTTTGGCTGCAGTATACTTTTTCCACTTGTGTAGGAGGAATTGTGTTTTATTGTAAGCACTAACATTATTGTTAAAATAAATTGTTCTCATCTGTTAGTATAATACTTTTTCTTGTTGTCTTGTTTTCTTAGGAGACAGAAAGTATGTGCTGTACATAGTTTTCAAGTTGCTCAAGATATAATTAGTGTTTAAACAGTCATAAAATGATTGCCTCAACAATTACAGTGATGATACAGTTCCTGTAAATATGCAATTCTTTTCTTCATAAACTGTCAATCCCACATGCTAAGAACACTCAGAAGACCTACATGCAAACACTGAGAAACAGAGGCATCTGATGTGTTATTCAGCATTGACTTCTATTTAGACAGTATTAGAAAAGTAGATCTGAATCTATATAGGAAAGACAAATATACACAACTAAGTGCTACCCTCCTGAAATACTTCAGTAGCATCTGACGTGTATTATATGTAATAGTTTTCAGTACAGAAAATGCTATATTTAAGCTACTGATCAGGTGAACAGGTATTCTGTTCATTCAAGCTATATAATGAAAATAATCTGTTGTGTGTAGATATATACATGTCAATATACAATTTAAAATGTAGATTTTTTTTAATCAAATCAATTTTAGTTTTTTTAATCAAAATTAAAATCTTTATAAGTTTAATCAGATTTATGATGCACACATCTATATATAAGATTTTCAATGTATTTACTTTTGACTGAGCAAAATTTACTTAAATGTAGATGGTTTACATTTAGTACTCTGAATTCATTTTGCATTTAATATTGTTGTGTCCAATGAAGGCAAAACTGTAGTGTGAAATGTCTGTCTCTGCTACTCTGATTCCAAGTATTCTCTGTTCTGCAGTGAGAGGATGAAGAAAATGAGTCATTAGAAACCCCTGCCTGGCTTATTTGGTGCTACGGCAAAAGCCGTAAATATGCAGTACTGCCTCTGCATTACTGCCTTAATTGGGATAACTCCAGTGCCTCCTCTCTGCCCATCATACTCACTGCTGCCCCTTGCCATAGAAATAGAAAAAGTCGCTACAATGAGTTCATTTTTCCTCCTCCCTCTTCTTCCCCAGTTTCAACACAGCAAAACCAACCTCTGGTACAGATCGAACTCCTTCTTGTGGGGTAGAACTCCTTCTGAACGGGAGGGAGAATCCCAGCTCTCACTTGGACAGAATTCCCACCAAGATCAACATGAAGTTTCCCTGTCCTGGGATTATGTGACAAAGCCTAAACCATATAGAAAGTAGTCTTACTTACACTTTGACAGTATGAAAGCTGCCTCTATTAGCACAAATATATAGAAATCATCATATTCAGTATGCTGTATATATGTACAGAATTTCAGTATAATCTCATTTCTATTTGACTGTATGTTGTTTCAGTACAGAATGCTTTTAAATGCTATTTAATATATGATTTTAGAGTAATCAGCTTGTGCTACATTAAAACCACAAAAAAATCCAACCAAAACACAAGCTCTTGCAAAGGCAGAGGGAGAAAGAGAGAGAGAGAGAGAGTGAAAATGATGTGTGGTGCATACAAAAAAGGAATGATATTAACAATTCGATGAATTCCTAGTTGGTAGACCAGACTGAGCCAGACGCATATATTAACGGCTGTCTGCTGCTGATGTGAGCCTGCTCAATGCGGTGGAAATGAAGGATCACCTAGTCTCTGACACCAGCTTATTTGTACGTTTTAATTTTAAAAGGAAAATCACTGTTTTACATAAACATCTTAACCCCTGCATGATTTTCTTTCTTTTTTCCTCCCTCATATTGTTTGCTAATTTACTGTCAACTTAAAGTGCTGTTTAACTATAGCCCAACAAAACATCAGTCAAAAAGCAGAGGGAAGTATTAGCTTCTCTTTTGTTTGCCATGTACAATTGGGTTATTATTATGATAATTGTCTACTTTAATTTTTTGTCTTCATGGGAGTTGCAACAATTTTCCAGATCTTAGTTTTTGAAGCATTTTAAGTTTCAACAAATACCATTTCATTTTAAACCTAAAAAAAAAAAAAAAAAAAAGCTTAGAGCTGAAGCTGGGGTGACTTGGTCAATTCTTTTAATGAACCTAAAAGTCTTTGGCATCTTAATATAATGTTACATATATGGGACAGGAGTTATTTTCAAACCATATAAACACTAGGATCCATTAATACAGTGTTGAAGTCTGTTACATGAGTCAGGGGAATTCTAATCCAAGTTAATTACTGTTGGAATTAGAGGAGAGAATATTTTACTCAAAGTTGTATAACAAGAATCTATAGTTAACACATTTCAGGGCATTGCTTTATTCATTTGATGAGAAATGTCAATGAAGTTTTACAGAAGATGTTATGCATTTCCATGGGTAATGAAAATTAGCACATTCACAATTAGCTAACACAACATTTTCAGAGTGTTAATATGCAATGCAGCAAAAAATTCTGTAGGCAGTAAATGTACCCATCATTTTGATTTGCCCGTATGATGATTATGCTCAGTTCCTGACTGGGTATTTAATTTCACACTGCAAAGCAGTCATCTCCTCTTAGGAACTGTAGCCTAAAAATAAAAAAAAATAAAAAAAAAAGAGACTGACTGCTGCCTGAGGTCTCCATCTAGCTAGGTAGTCAGATAAATAAAAAATCTGAGATAGTTTAAAAATCTGAAACTGTATCACTTCATTAAAAGTAGATTTGTTATGTTCAAGTATTTTTGATCAAACAATGTATCTGAGACATTAACCACTTTGCTAATTTTTTTCATTGTTTGATGATTACAATAGGCATCTTCAGAGTTTGTTGGATGCTGCATTGTTCCATTCCTTGGCAACACTACAGTTATTCTTACCTGGTGAGTTATATTCTGACCACAATCTAGCTATATTAATTTCTGTGCAAAGCTATGTTTTACTTGAAGTGCCTGAGTATCGACAAGTGCATGGACTATGGAAGGCTTAGAGAGTAAATGAACATAAGGTTATTAAGATCATCACTGATAAAATTATTTCATCTTTATATAAACATCTCTAACCTATTAAGTAGGATTTAAAATTAATCACAGAATCATCCAGTTGATTATAGACTAAAGTTTATCTCATAGGCTTTGGGGATTGCAGTCTCCTGTTCCTTCTTGTTTAGGAGCCAAGGATTAGTCATAATTGTACAATAAGCAAGATACCATAACGATAGTCTGAACAATATCAATATCCTATATGAAAAAGGACTGAATTTATTCTGTACTTTTCTTCTACTTGTTAGATGTTACAATGGGGTTGTGATCCTCACATATGCAAGGAGCATATTCATTTATTTAACTGTCCAAGTACATCAACAAGGTTGTGCTGAGTAATTTAGGGCTGGTAATTTTGGTTTTGGTTTTGGGTGGTTTTCTTCCACCACCACCCCCCAACTTCTTTTCTTGGATGTGTGCGTGTCATGCATGGGAAGGTATGAGGGAAAAGCAGCTATTCAGCAGAGACACGTCCCACCCCTTTAATTAAGCTTTTCCTCAACTATGTGACTATGTAAAAACACTGGTAATGTGTGAATCTCATTCGTGGCTGGTTTTTTTTTTTCTTTACTTTTTAAAAATTATTTTTATTTTAACAGATTCCCAAATATTATATTAAGGTACCTTGGTGATGAAATACGTATGAAAATATTTGCACTAGTAAGTCACTGGGTACTGAAAGGGTTGGATGGCATCGGCACAGAGCCAACTGGAAGATTTTTTTTTTTATTTAATTCCTTTCACCTAGTAGTCACCAAGCATTAGGCAGAACCCAGTATGTGGCTAAGTTATTGCTCTAGTGTTCATCACACAAAAAGCAGTCTTAGCATTTGTAAATTTTCTTCAGGGAGGTTTCTAATCTAGACAGCATTTGCGTTTGGGGATTACACCACAGTCTGTTCCCCACCACCTCCCCCTCTAACATGTAGCCCTTTCAACTTCTTCAAAGAAGTGGGGAAAAGTAGGTTCTTTTATTAATAGCAGAAAACAAACCGACTGCTGGACTTCCGTGGCAGAGCTCACATAATGCGACAGGGTGGGAACTGTAACAAAGAATGCTTGAATGCACTAAACGTATAGTGAAACCCCATTTACATTCACTGGTGGAGCTTGAAGTACAATAAGTGAGAAGTTTAAAGTAGAAATAAGCAGGGCCATGAAAAGACTTCAGTGAAGGTGAAACTTCTTGAAAAGTTTGGCACAGAATTTAATTTCAAACTCAGATCTTTCCTAGCAGAATACATTTCTTCATAATACATCCCTTTGCTCAAAGCATTTCCATCAGATGAAGGTAAATCAGATGAAGATAGTAACTTCAATGCATAAAGAACTACATTCTGTTCATCCAGTCCATATACTGATTTTCATACAAGTGAGACAGCAGTAGAAGAGTATTCATGGTTCACTGTTCCTCTGCACCCTCTCTCCCCTGCAAACTGCCTTTGATGTGAAAGAAACAACTTCCTGTCTCAAAATCAGTTTGATTGTGAGATCCATTGTGATTTCTAGTTCTCTCTACCTGTAAAATGTATATGTACATGTTGGTATAGGTATGCCAGAAAACTAGACAACTTGGTTGTTTTTTTCTGCTGAAGTTTATTCTTTGAAATAGAATCACAATATTACTGCTGAGTGTCACCTCTCACCTTCTCTTCCACCATGGGAACCATCTCTTTGCTTCAGCCCTTTCCACAACCCCACTGTGAGGCCATACAAGATACCAACTTTATTCTCCTAAGAGTTTAAACTAGCCTTGCTCTTGTCTTCTGCATTTATCTCCATGGTGTTTCTTCATCCTGAACATAAAAGACATAGAAATTGGACCTCCTTTTAACTTTTTGCAGAATCTACATTCCCTTGGCCCTGTTCAGAAAGAACTAGTTGCCAGAAGTTATGTATTAGGTTGCTAGTTGCAATTTCCAGATAAAGCTCTTCTTGTTCATTTTCTTCCAAAGAGTGGCATGATAGCCCTGATCACCAGACTGTCAGAACAGAGCATCATTTGTGGAACATCAGATTTAATAACTGTGATTTGTGGAGAGGCTGGGAGGGTGGGGGGAGCGCTATGGAATAACTTTGTGCTCTCTTCAGCAAAGGAAGTTTCTGCTAGTGATGTGTGGCAAGTATTTGCTACCAACATTTAGCTGGATTCATATTTCCAGAAGTCTTGATTGGTCCTTACCTACCTAGCAGACAGGCAGCTCTGCCCTGTGGACTGTTGCAGCAGGTGTGAGCCTAACCAGGCACAGCACTGGCTGTGCTCAGCACCTCACCCTCCATATCCACACGGCCATCAGCTTTTAGCAAACCTGGTGTGTGAAATGGCTGGTGCAGCTATTTCGTGGTGGGATTTACATCTTTTTGCTACATGTATAGTGCTTATCTGTCTGTTAGGAAGATTTCTTACAAGACCATGGATAAGCAGTGCTTATAGCTCTTGCTCTTGTATTTATACACACACTGCAATACTCGAGTTAGATTTACTGTTAGATGTTAAATAAACCTAGGAGACCATGCTTTTCTGATGTTTATTATTTCAGCATATTATTTTGGATATTAATTCTTAAACATGCACTTCTTTCTGAAGTAGAGAAGTATGATCATAATATTGATGTTTTAGCAGTCATTGGGGCACCCAGTTCTAAAACAATGTCTGGATGTTTAGAAGTGAAACAGGTTACTGCTGGAATGTTGGAAACCTATCCTGACTGACTCAGAGGGTTAGATTTCTTGTGGGTGTTGGCGGTATCTGAGTATTGAGGTTTGGTAGGCTTTTATGAGTTAATAAATTCCAAAGGCTGCAGTTTGGCTTTCTGAAATTTAGTAATCATTCCCTAAATGCTAGTGGGAAATCGAAATTACTACATGCAATAACAAACACTTTTTAAAACCTTTCAAATGTTTCCAAATTGCCTCCTACTTACTCTTCATTCCTGCGTCGATGGCTAAAGATTTAGGGTCACTTCCTGACACCCAGCATGAATGCAGACAGTTCCCTCAAGCTCTGTTTCAGTGAGTTGTCCAAACAGACCATCATGTGGGGAGAACTACTCACTAACTGGGGGCATGGTGACTAGTGTTGTGGGACACTGGTTAGAGCTCTGAGATCACAGCATAATGCAAATATTAGCAAGGCGTTCAGTAGCCAGTAGTTGGTCATGATATACTCTGGTAGTGTAAGGGGAGATTTTATTTGCTTCTTTGTTCTTCAGATTTTTGCTCACAGTAACTTACTGCCGTGGCTTGGAAGAGAAAGGAGCATATCTGAACAAGCTATGGGATTTCACACCCCAATAATCATCTAAACTCCACTGAGACTCTTCAACTTTGTTTTGGCATCCACATTTACTTTTTTTTTTTCAGATTAATTACATTAATAATGATTTTCTGCAATAGCTAGTAAGAAAAAACATGCCAAGGAGCAGCTCTACAGAGTCACTGGGGTCAGATTTTTTTTCTATAGAAGCAGTCTTATGTGTGAGTTTACCATGATTTTACTAATTCTGTATGATTTTACTATGGCCAAAAAGTCCTTCGATCCAGCTCAGATTATGAAGTGACAGTAGACCTTAATATCTGCAGTAGTCTTCTGAGATGATGTGCAGACTCTACTGCCCTGTAGTACAACCTGTGACTGAATGCAATCCTATACCCTCTCTGCTTCTAAGTACCATCGGTAGTTCACTTGAACCAGGAAACATAGTACCACACAAGGCTTTAATCTTGCATATGCTAAGCAAGAAAGACAGCTAGATATCTCATCCTTCTTACCTTCCCTCCTTTTCCATACCCTTTACCTCATCCCTTGCTATCCTTCCTTGTGTCTCCCACACACAACAGAAAACCACGTGTCCGCTGCCAACACAAACTCTATCATCCTTACTCATGTAGGGATGAGGCCATGCTGCCCAATTATGTAGGGATGAGGTCAGGAGGGCCAAGGCATTGTTGGAGCAGAACTTGGCAAGGGAAATAAAGTATAACAAGAAGGGATTCTACAGGTATGTCAATCAACATAACAGGTCTAACAGGGCAAATAGAAGACAGCAGGGTGATGAAGGACAGCCAACATGGCTTCATCAAGGGCAGGTCCTGCCTGACCAATCTAGTGACTTTCTATGATAAGTTGACTACATCCATGGACAAAGGACGACCTGTAGATGTGATCTATCTGGACTGCTGCAAAGCTTTTGACACGGTCCCCCACAACATCCTACTGCAAGTTCGCAGATGACACCAAGCTGAGTGGTGCTGTGGAAAGGCTGGAGGGATGGGATGTCATCCAGAGGGACCTTGATAGGCTGGAGAGGTGGGCCCAGGTGAACCTCATGAGGTTCAACAAGACTAAGTGCAGGGTCCTGCACCTGGGTTGGAACAACCCTCACTATCAATAAAGGCTGGGGGATGAGGTGCTGGAAAGCAGCTCTGCAGAAAAGGACTTGGGGGAGTGTTGCTGGATGAGAAGCTGGACATGAGCCAGCAGTGTGCAATTGCAGCCAAGAAGGCCAATTGTATCCTGGGCTGCATCAAGAGAAGTGTGGCCAGCAGATCAAGATAAGTGATTCTGCCCCTCTACTCTGCTCTGGTGAGACCTCACCTGGAATACTGCATCCAGGTATGGAGCCCTCAACACAGGAAAGACACAGACGTGATGGAGATATTCAAGGTGAGGTTGGCAAAGGCTCTGAGCAGCCTGGTCTAATTGAGGTTGTCCCTGCTCACTTCAGGGGGGGTGGACTAGATGACCTTTGGAGGTCCCTTCCAGCCCTAACCATTCTATGATTCGTCTGACTTTCTCCGTAAAACATGCCAAAGCATTCATTAAGCAACTTCCCCATCAACAACAACAATTTATGTTTGGTTAGTGTGTATATTTCGGATTTAGAATAGCAGAGAATCCATAATAACCCTAGGAACAGTGTCCCAGTAGTCTATTATATCACTATTAAAACCATAGGCTTTATTTCTAATTGGAATTTGTTTAGCATTGGCTAATGAAGCTTTTCCTGATAATTTTAATCATCATTTGCTTTCACCTCTTAACATTTTCACTGAAAAGTAATCAGATTGTTTTACTATAAAGTAAGTTTTGAGGAAGACCAGGTCATATTGCTTGCTTTCAGGTGAACCTTTCCATTTTGTCAATATCCTCTGCAAATAGTAGTACCAGAACAAGTGATATGATGTCAGGGATGATATTCTTAGTTGTGTGAGTAATTTCCTTTTTTTTTTTTTTACTTTCTCATATATTTTATTTATTCTCTCATTTACTCCACTATACTGAGACCACAAATACAGCCGAAGGAATAGAGAGAAATAGATTTGCAAGAAACTTGTCGGAGCTACTTGAAAGTGCCTAATTCCAGCTCAAATTAGTAGGAGTTTAGCACCTAAACTGTTAAGTGCTTCTGTTGCCTTTATTCAAGCAAAACATTATGTCAATTGGAGAAATGACAGAATTAGCTCATCAGTGTTTAATTAAATATTAGCTAGGTAATTTTTAACCTCCATTAATCTATTTATTGAATGAATTGTGTTTAATTTCAAAGGGAAATGACAGCAGATGTTTTATTCTTACTATTTGAAAACTTACTTGGTTTCAGCATTTTGTATGCTTTTAGTACACTCAAGTTACAGAAATAGATCCTACAGATGGATTAAAACATACCCATGTGTTGAAACCAAGCAATCAGTCACACATTTTGCAGGTATTCATCCAAATAGCTAGAATATAGCTAGCTAAAGGATTATTTTTAATGTATTTCTCCAAAGTTCTGTAACCTACCCCCTTCACAAGGCTTATTTGTCTAATCTCAGTAAATCTTTAACCCAAGATGTTATATCATTTTTCTATCAAGGATTTAGGGAGGAGGGGTGTGGGAAGACTGATCTTAGATAAGCAATGCAAGTTGGTTAGGAAAGGAGATGGCTGTCATCTGTAGCCTTTCCAGACACAGCAGTACAGTTCCAGACAGTCACCTGAGTATCATCACTTTGTCTCAACTATAAATCACAGGCTGGTAATGGCCAAGGCTGACACCCTGACATTTTCAAGAAGAGTAAAAGACCTGATTTGAATGGAAATCAATTTCATTTCACAAATCTTGGGATACTACTCCAAACCTAGTTGTGTTCCTTTTTTTTGTGTCTTATTCAGAATTTCCATCATCTTGGTAAAGGATTAGTTGTGTGATACAGTGACTATCATTTCCTGCTGCCATTTAAAATTACAGAAATATGTGTATGTAAACAGTACATCATAGGGTCTGTTTCCACGTATGCATAGGAAAGAAACTCCCTTTTCTGGCAGCCTGTTGAGGTGATGGGCACACCTCCTTTGGCTGACAGTGCAACTTTATCTATCTCACTATTTTACTACTGGGAGGAGAGGAGAGGAGGAAAGGCACAACTCAGAGCATGTGATCTCACAATCCTACTCCCTTGGACGTGAATGCCTGTGGTGTTCTCTGAATGGGATGGAAATGTTGGTACACCAGGACATCCCATTGCACAATAAGTTTTCATGTTTGTAACTGCCTTTCTGCACTCAAGATGGCCCAGAATGTCTAAGAATCTCCACTGCACTTTTTGTTACTTGAATACTTTTTCTGTTACTTGAATTTCTTTTTTTATTTTTTTCCTTTTTTTCTTTTCCTTGATCTGTGAGAATGTAATTTAAAGGAAAGATATTCAAAGGAGAGGAATGAGTTTAACGATTGTAGCACCCACAGTACTACTGCAGTAATAAGTGTAAGTAAATAGGATCCAAAATTTGCTTTGCTCCAACTGTCTGATGCATAGCACTGCAGCTCTTCTGGAGGAAGCAGCTCCCTTGTGTTGCAGATGAGAGTGTTCATGTGGCCACTGCCCCAGCTGAAGGCTTTAAGGTGGCATGAGACCTTCAGTTACTGGAGGTCCAAAGAAGACCCTGAGGAACATGAGAAGCTTTCTCTTCAGTTTTCTTACTTGGCAAAACAAAACAAGGAAGGTGCTTTGGTTTAAAAAGTGAGGTAGGTGGCATAATGTAATCCGTATATGAGACTCTAAGGCAAATGAGTAAGCTGTGCCTAAACTTACCAGCAGATACATTCCTGTGTGAAGCTGAAAAAGGAAAAATATCCTTAGTGTAAAAAGGATTAAAAATGCCTGATGGCCATTGAACAGGTTCATGTGAAACACTTAGCAGTGTCTATAGCAACAGGTGTGAAATCAAAGGTGAGGAATTTTCTCTTTCTGTGTTTCTTGCCTGCTTCACGACACTCCTGAAAAACTGGTAAGAACCTCATTAAAACTGTACAAGTACAACACAGCCTGGTGCATCAAATTCATTTCAAAGGCCATAGCTATGTGCCATCTAGAATGTCCATTGGCTTTATCACAGCACATCTTAAGCAGCAGAAAAGACAGGGTGCATGTGTAGGAAAGAAATGCTAACAGCCTAGCAAATTGCTAGCATCTAGCCCAGAATCTTTTCTCTTTGACAATAGCCACTAACACATGGCCAGGGAGAAAGATAAGGAGAAGTATGTGTTTTCTTGTCTCCCTTGGATTGTAATGCAATGACTAATAGGTGGTACCAACCTGTTTTGAGCAACCTTGTCAGAATTTTTATCTTTCTTCTGTGCATTTGTTTAATTACTTCTGCTTTAATTGTATGAAGCCTTTTGGTGTCATAACAATGGTATCTTTTCTTGATTACAAATATCTCTAAAAGGCATTTGCTGACTGAGGAGGACTGAGAAAATGTCGGTGCCCTGTGTAAGTGCATAGTCTTGCAAGGTGAAACACCTCTATGCAACCTACATCACTATGCTCACTTTGTTTTCTGTGTTTTCTTAACAGGTAGAGTTTGTAATGTGCATTTATATGCCATATTTTACCTGGGGTCAATGTTTTCTTCTGATACGTATAGCTTATTGGCAAACTTTTCCAGACACACACTGTTCTGTACAATGGAGAGATTTTAGGGTGAATTAGCTCAGAACAGTGACATTTGGCACTGTGATATTCTCATTATTGTTATTATCAGTGTGAATCATGCCCTGGAATAGGCATCTTGCAGCCTTGTAGTTTCCAACCAGGAATGTTTTGACTTTGTTGAAGTCAAGGGAAGGTTTTGTCATTGGCTCCAGCTGCTAAAGTGTCATAATCTAATATAAATATTTTGAAGAGTGGCCACCATCCTTCTGAAGCACTTAATTAAACTAGTTCAACTCCTGAAAAGCTCCATTCTATGACCTTAATCTTTTTGTACTTAAGATAGCCCTAGATTACATGGGGGACAGTTTAATGTGTGCTGGAAGCCACAGCAGTCCTTGCCAGAACATTGTATCTACCAAGTCATGGGTTTCAAGAACAAGAGGAAAAGTTTATACTGAAGAGGGAATCAAAGTAGAATACTAGCTCAAGAAAAGGATTTAAAATTATAGTAATGGACTAAAAGTTTCTGGTTAGATGTAAAAAAAGAAATATATTTATCTAGTTTTCTCAGTATCAAAAACCAGCAACATAGAAACAAATCAATTGGCCTCACTGTGTATCATTTAACATGATGAAAAACTGTACTGGCATGTTTTTAATGGAACATAAGTTTAAATATTAACTTTTAAGTTTAAACAGAGATTTTACCTTTTTATATAGCAGCTGTATTGGGTGATTCATGTAGACCGTACATGAGATTTTTTAAAACAACTATAGCATGACAATTTGTAAATTGTATAGTTTTACTAAAGACTCAGTGAAGTAATTCACAGTCCCCATTTTTAAAACAGTAATTGAGCTCTTATTTCATAATCAAAATTTATCATTTAATACTAAGTGCTGATTTTGGAGGATTAGTTCAAATAAAGCTACTGTGCTATATAATGCCAGTTTATTAAGGCATACTACAACACAGATGATGAGGACAATTAAAATGGATTTGTATGGTTACATGGCAATTCTTTCAGATCCGACTTCATAGTAAGAACAGATTTCTACACGTAGGAATCTGAGTCTTGTGTTACCTCTCCTGTTCCACTGGACGTTCATGAACCTCACAAACTACATACTTTGTTCAGAAAAGTCTCTATCTCACTTAAAATATTCCAGTGTGTCTTTTACCACCAGTTTTATATTTGGAGTTTATATTTTCAGGGGAAAGTTGGCTAAAGGAACAATGTAATAAAACAAATCAGTGGATACTTGCGTGTAGCTCAGGTTTCTGTAAGCTGGAGTTTCATACACAGACACAAGCCAGCATTTAACTATTGTTGCTGCTACAATGGTCATATCATTATTTATATATATATATATTTTATTTTTTTTACCTCTTTACTTTTTCGTGGAGATGTTAAAAGAGAAACTGAATCAATAGCTGTCTCTAATGTTTCTGCCATGACAAAATGCTGCTCTCATTTCTCATTAGTTGGTCTTTTCCTACTGTTTTCTACAAATGTCAGAGGATCAACTGAGGCACACTTTGGATTTCAGCTGTGTAAACACAGTGTGTCAGTACTCTAGTTTACCCTTTTCATATCTGCAACGAGCAGTTTAAAGTGTGCAGCCTAGGGATTTGTTAGTGACAAATGTGCCTCTAACATCACAGGTGAGTGAGGATGGTTGCCTCTTTCCTTAAAAAAAGCTCAGTTGTAATAGTGGCCCTATCAGAAGCAGAGCAAAGAGAGGCAGCTCAAACCTGTGCCTGGACTCGCCTTTGCTTCAGCTCCTGTATGAGCCTCTTTTCTCAGCAGATGCATGTAATTGAGAGGAAAAGGGCAGTCCACCATTTTAGGAATATAATTTCCAAGTACCTGCAGGCCCATATGGGAAACAAATACATCTGAGCAGCAGTATCAAGATTTTGTTCCTTATCCCTCATGTGAAGACCAGTACTTTCTGGTTTTCTTTTCTAAATGGAAGCAGAATTTCTGTTCCCTTCTTTTCACAATAGTTTTTCTCTTCTTTTTCATTATTTGTGCACCTCTGAATTTCCCATGAGAGCATTCTTTGTAGTAAAGGTTCAGATGCATTGTTAGAAAATTCCTCTCAAAAATGAGTTATCAGTTTAAGAAATTAGATCCTTGAAAGCTGAAAACCAGTGCATTAAAGCCAATTTCCAGCAGTTACAGAAGACACTTTCCTAAAAATCCTTCAGATAGTTTCAAGAAACTAAGCATGTTTTTGGGCTGGTTGAAAAACTACATTTCAGAAATATATAACTCAATGAAAGAAAAGCAAAAGGTTGTTTATGTTCTCTGTTACAAAAATTAGGACAGGTTAATGACCAGCATAATCAGGTTCAGGCCCACTGACTTTAGCAGACCTCACTTATGCCAAGTGTCAGGCTGGCTCACTGAAAATAACACTGTAGCCTCACTTTGATCTAAATTACTGCTAACAAAGCTTGTGGAAAACCAGATACCTCTACCACCTCAACTGAACTACTCACTGGGATAGATAATAATGATAAGTATTTAAAATGAATGTTAGTCTCAAACAATATGGATATATAGAGATCTATGTAATATGTTGCCTGTGGAATTTTGTGGGCTTTGGGTTGGCTTTGTGTTATGGTGCTTTTTTCTGCTTCTTTTTTTTTTTAAAAAAAAAAAAAAAAAGCTGCAATACCAATAACATATTGAATGAATTTTCCTTTTTTCATTACTTATACTACATCGTGCAGTAGCAATTGATACATGACCCACTTCAGAAAGCACCATACCTACATAAGTATTTCTTATTCAGCCAGCATTATTACCAGAATGTTAGCTTTTTCTGAAAAAGAACTGCAAAATCTGGATTTCGCTTAACCAGTCAGAAGGAAAAAAAGTCTGTGCAGGGTAAAAATATGAGGACAATAGTATTTCCTAATCACACTCTCAGATTGGAAATTATTTTGCTATCCTAACCCCCTAGAATACTATTTGTTTTTTATAAATGTCTCATAGAATTTGTGATTGCAAGAACATTTTGAATCTGAATAGCATGCCTATGTAAGAGTATGAAGCTATGCAGTTTCTAGCATCTGGAAGTGAAGTCTCACTGTTCAGCAAGCTGGTCTGGATAACGTGGATAGCTCTGGCAGCTGGAAACACCTATACAGAAGTGCCAATCAAAACAAGTGGGTTATTTGGCTTAATTGTATTTTTCTAACCATGAATTTTCACTTAAGATCTCTGTCTTTAACATGCACACACATAAACAGATATATGTTCTTTCATGAAATCACTGCTGAACTTTTTGACATCAAATACACATCTCTGACCAAAATGATCAGAGATTCGTTTTGTAGTCCTCACAGCATTAAGCAATATGGGTACACTTATTTATGCATATATGACTTGTTGAATATACATTTCAAAAAGCATTTGATTTTGTGTTTGGTGCATGCTTTTGTCTGATTTTTCATGGAACTTTTTCTCAGCTGTGTCAAGGAGTCTGGCAGAGCAAGGTGGTAGTCACAGCTGAGCACATGTGCCCATCCGGCTCAGTGAACTGTCTGAGGATGGTGTCCTTTGTTTTACTGCTGGGAGATTTAGCTTGGAAAAACCCTGTATCCAACACTGGCAGTGCTTGAGAGTGCTAGGCTTAGCTCCCAGTAGGAGCATGCTGGGAGGATGGGTTCCCTCCTCCATGACTTCCAGGAACATGGGTCCATTGTAGTTTTCTGTGATCTGTTGTGTGTCTTGTGTGACAGACTGTGCTCAGGACATTCTCCTGAGAGCTTTGAACCCGTGTCACCCTTAACTTCACATAGTTTAGAAGTTATTGTTTCTAAAGTGCTTCTTTAGTGCTTTTTGCTACTAAACTTTTCCCTTGTGTGTAATGGCTTGTGGATGGAAGAAGAGGGAGGAGGAGAAGGTGATTGGGAAAACCAAGGGTTTGACTGGCATACAGTGATTTTGGACTAGTAGGAAGCAGGCGCCTCTGCTCTCCAACCCCCA
The DNA here is from genome assembly GCA_024611195.1 of Ceyx melanurus. NCBI lineage: Eukaryota > Metazoa > Chordata > Aves > Coraciiformes > Alcedinidae > Ceyx > Ceyx melanurus. The sequence continues at coordinate 18,663 of JANHGL010009066.1, forward strand.
CATACTTCTCAGTCCATGTGTTTTGAGAGGGGAAAGAAGCTAATATTGTTCCCTCTAAAAATAATTCCCAGCTAGCCAGTTACTCCTGGTTTTTAGCTCAGAGCATGCTGTAATTGCATTTTTCATTTCAGTAATTATAGAGGATATTAAAGTGGATAGACAGTTGTTGCAGTCTGGCTCTTTAGACATATCCACTTGTCGAAGATCAAATGGCTACAGCATATTTAGGGTTACAGTCTCCTTCTTTTCCTTCTTGTTCTCTGCTGCAGTGGATTTTTTTTTCTGCGTTACCATGGCAACGCTATATCTGGCTGCCAGCTCTGTCGTAAGTTATTGAACTGAGACTGGCTTTTGGTTTAGCAGATAATTAGGTTCTGTCTCACAGGTTCATTTTCCTGTGACTGGGACGTGAATATGACCTACAGCTGGCCTCAATTTCAGTGTCACAGACAAAACTTTAACCCTTCCTGGTCTCACTACTACTGTACCTGCTGCGGTGGTTGGTGGTGATTGCAAACGCTTTCCTGGGGGTGTGGGACACAGCACACCCTCGCGAGTCCTTGGGGTTCATTGCCCAGGCTGTGCTAATCCTCAGCAAGGAGGGAGACAGTTCGCCTTTTGCATTCACATGCTGGGCGAGCAGGGGAAAGGGTATCACTAGCACCAGATGAATATTGATTGTCTGGTATGTAGATTTGTCAGAAAGGTAAGTTCACTGCTTGATTAGTGACCCTTTAAATAATAGAAATGCAGAAGGTGGTGACAGGCATTTTTTGCTCGACTCGGGAATATGAAATATTTATGAGAGGTCTGCTTTAGCGCATAGGGGCCCATCTTCAGCTGGGACCCACCACAAGGGAGCAAAGCTTTGAGGAGCTGCCATGTCATTTCTGTGTGTACCTCCCTGATTTTCCTCTTCTCTGGGAGAAGGAGGTGTCCAGCGTGGAGGTGCAAGGCATCTGCCACTAAAGCCTGTCAGCTCCAAGCACCCAAGCCCCAGGACATCAGCAGGAAGTTCAGTACCATACCAGACAGACTCTTGAGCTCATTAAATGAGGCCTGAGAAGGTGGAAGATCCATCATTTTCTTCAGCACTCTTCTCAATATGCTTGTCTTCAGCTTTTGTATGCAGCGTAATGTGGTTTCATAGTTCTAGTAATTTCATACCAGGGCATAAATCCATATTCTGTCTTTGGAAAAACATCCTAATAAAAATTATCAATCATAAGGAAATTCCATGAGAATTCTCTACCAGATAATTTATTTGTCCATGGGATAAGGAAGGTTTTTCCTACCCTGAAAAGAGCAAAGAAAGTTTCTCTCCCAAAGCCAGCAGATCCCAGAGATTTTCCCAGAGATGCACAAGATGTAGCAGTCATGTTTTGTTTCTCTGGGGCAATGGCTTCTCACTGACTATTTGGCAGTGGACACCATAGTGCTTCTGGGAATCTTCCCATTTGTGTTTCTTGTTGACACTGTTCTTTCTGGGGAATCTTGCAATAAGAAAAAGTGGTTAGCTACAAAAAATGATGGACTTCCACCATTATCCATCACAGGGCTTTTGCAGCCAGGATTTTCTCTGTACGTGCTATGAACATGTAGATGGAGATGCTGACGGGGGGATACTTCTCAGCTTCTTCCTCCTCCCCAACAAATTATTTTGGATGATGTCTTTTGATTGGAAGGTCAAAATGTTCAGACAGGGCAGATCAAGATGGATCATCTTGACTGTATGGAATGTGTCCTTCTGAGATAATCTCCTGGTCCACATTTATTGATAAAAATTAGTACATTTAAAACCTGCCTATTATACAGGACAAAGCAAATGGCATTTCATAGACCAGAGACAGTGACTTCTCACCAAAGATAACACCAAAAGCTGAAGATTTAGCATATATGTCTAAAAAAAAAATATATCAAAAAAGGCCCTCAAGGTATTTCTTGATTAGCATATTTAGTATGGATTAGACCTCTTTGTAATGGTAACATAAGTTTTGCTGAAGGGATAAACTTGGAGTGGAGTAGGCCAGAGGACAAGGTCCCCCTTGAATTACAGAAGGGAGATGTGAAACTCCATGTGCCTGTTGGCTGATAAATTATCCAACTGCTGGGTGTTAATGAACATTGCCACATCTGGGGCCCCGTAGCTCTGAGCTGGAAAGCTGGCTGGTACTGCATCAGCAGTACATCACAAAATATCAGTGGCATATTACTTTTTTAAGTAAAAGAAACAAACTGACTGCCAAGCCATTGTGAGGGAAAAATTTCCATTATAAATATAATCACAGTAAATTTATTTCTTTGAGTTAGCAATTTGTGTTGGGTTTTTGTGGGTTTTTTTATTGTTGTTGGTTGGTTGGGTTTTTTGTTTGTTTTTGGGGTGGTGGTGTTTTGTTTTTTTTTTCTTTTTTCAGTTTTTTTTTCTTTTTTCAGTTTTTATAACTAATAAACAGACTAAGTAGTTTCAGTTTTTGTTTAGAATTCATTTTGTTGTTTGGTCCTCATATCCTGGCATAGTCCTGTAATGTTTAATTTGTGATCACAGTTTAAAGTCAAATGAAACACTGTTTTCATTGGAACCATTAGAGAAATCAAGCAAATATTGCCAGGGAGATAGTATCACAGAATTAAAGAAAACTCTCCTGAAACTAAGGGTCAAGAATTATTTAATTCATAAATTTATATAAATAATGAAGAAAATATTGTTAAAGTATCTAATAGGGTTAAATTAGAACATATACCAAGTATGAGAGTAGGAGTGTGATCTTTAAAGATTAAATTTCAGATTCATTTAAAACCTTGCTATGGTTCAAATTTTTTCAAAATAATTCTTTTTTCAAAAATTATTCTTGTTTCCATTCAGTAACTGATAATATGCCATACTAGAATCCATGAGATGATGCATCAGCAAACTAAACTGCAGCTATCATCCATATAATGAAGAATATTTTTTTAAAGGTTCCTTTTTGCAGGTTTTCTAAAATCTTTTTTATTAAATACAAAATCTGTATAAATAAGATATCAGCTGAGTGGAATGGAAATGATTTTTCTTTGTAAAAGAAGCAAAGTACTGATAAAAGATCCAACAAAACTAATAATAAAATTTGAAGTATTTTCTCCCAACCTAAACAAATCTTTGACCCACAGAGCACTACTGTCTATTGCCTGTGCAGTGAAGGAGCACTATCTTTACTTCTTTGTCATTCTTAGGTCCAGCAAAACTGTGGCTGCTCTTGGGGATAGATGTGGGCAGATGCATCACTCTAAGGGGAAATGGGTGCTTCCCAATGGGAATATCTTTCACACCAGTATTAGGATTTCAGAGGCAGTAAGGTAGAGTCATGCTCAACCTTGAGGTTGCCTTTCTAGTAAGCACAAACATCTTTGCATCTCCTGAATGCTTGTTTTGGATTCTGTCACCATGGAAGTGTTGTAGGGTAGATAAAGCAGTTCACACAGTGTGTTTTCTCAGCTGCTGTAGAAGAGCTTTTACTGTCACGCTCAGCCAGGGTGGCACTTCACTTGAGCAGGGAGGTTCTTTTTAATCTTAAAAATGTGCACTTTATTTTTAAAAGCATGTTGGAAGAACTCATTTATTAAAACAGTGAGTTATAGGCTGTATGATTGTCACCTTAATCACTCATATCTAATCATTCTTACTGGCTCCATAGGTGTGACCTTTTCTAAAATAATTTCCATGCAGTAATAGCAATAAGATACTTTAGGCAGTTCATTTCTGGGAATCATTGCACTTCTTAGGTGACTGAAGTCACTCATTCTTTGTCCCCATGCTTCACAACACATCTGAAGCATGAAATTATTCCCTTCCTATGTCATGCCTTCTCCTAGTCTTATTGCTTAAATGATATTTAAGGATTAGTGTGTTAAAAGCATTGTGAGAAATTCAGGGGGGGAAAAAAAGACCAAAAAAAAAGACAAATGAAAAAAAAGGTAATATTTTATATTTAGGTTTTCAACCTGATCCACATTACAGTGATTTTATTCCAATCATGAGACTGGTTCTAGTATACATCCATGGTATGTGCTAGCAAAAATATGGAGGGCATAGTTTCTTTCTTGACAATAGTGTGTTGTAAACAGAAATTGTATCATATATAGTAGAAGCTACCAGAACTGACAAGTATTTACAAGAATAAGTAGGAATGCATTTCTGTGTCCACTGATGGGCATTGCCAACTGTCTCCTGTATGCAGGTACCACTCTTTGTTCTCAGGATTTTATGCATTCAGCTGTGATTTCTCACCATATCTTGATTGATTTGCAGACAGAATACAAATTCTCTTGAGAGAAATGTATCATTACCATTTTAAATTGCAATCTTTTTCAAAAGATGTTGTTGGGTTTTTGCCATTTGAGAACAAAAGGATAGAGTTTTAACTTTTGTTGCAAGCTACAATAGCCACCCTTGGGTTTGTTGGGGTTTTTTTTCTATATAAGCATCTAGCTGCAATATGAGGAAACAGCATGTGTTTCATGTTATCTACAAAACAATGTGTATGCAACCTCAGAAACATGGCTTCTGTGCATTTGTTTTACTGTGAACAAGGACCATAAAAGGCCAGCGTGCAATTTAGATGACTAAAGAAGATGATCCTGCTCAGGCAGGGGGGTTGGACTAGATGATCTTCTAGGTCCCTTCCAGCCCCTAATTTCTGTGATTCTGTGATTCTGTGAAGTTGCCCTTCTTTTGGGGTCCAGAAGTTCTCTAAAGCAAATGCTTGGAAGATGTTATCTTTTACAGAGTCATCACTTAGTGAAGTTCTCATTTACAAAGGTATGGTGAACACTACCCCCAAGCTTAAACTTTTATGTATACCTCATGTTCTGATAAATCAAAATTTTCCATTTCTCTCTCAGTGACAAACTTCCTATATTGCAGGAAAATGCTACAGCTATTAATAGAAGTAAAATATCTCTTTGATACCCAGGGCTGCATCATCAACCCAACTGCTTCTCAGTTTGAAATCATGTATATATGTAATCAAATATTTATCAGTAACACTTCACAGCATAAAATGCAGCAAAAAATGATTCCATCATTCATATACATGTAGAAAATACCATATGATAGGTAATGTGCAATTATTTTTAAATTATTTTAAAAATTATCCTAAAAATATATCACTCCCTTCTATTTATTCTCTTTCCTGCTGTACCCAGTCTCAAAACACTTTCATATACCAGGTAAAATTACAAAAATGAGGTAGGAAAATACGATTGCTTTTCCTATTTCACTAAGTAATTGCTTTCATTAAAATTAAGATTTTGTGCTCTCACATTAGTCATATATATATAGCAATATACACATACTATATATATTATATATACACATAACACATATACACGTATTCCCCTCCTTATTTTCTGAGATGTATAAAACTTTATAATATATTGCAGCTATCTTGTTTATGTAAGACATGGTCACTGATCTGCTCATGGCATTTTTCTTCACAAGACTGATGAAAAACAATCCTCAACATCAGCAAACTGGACTTTTGCTTTTCACAGGTAAGGCAGATCGTCCCAGAAAATGGAAGGTAACACAGTTTATATGTGCAGAAAGGTTTCTACATTTGCTGTGTATTATGCAGATGCACTATAATAATGTATTGCAGAATAAAGCCTTTAATTAAGTGCAGGACAATTGCCAAATTATTTTAAGTTTGGTCTACAAGTTACTGCATCAGGTTTCTTTCTGGGAGTGTCACTGAAAAGTTCATGGTGGTTTGAGAACAACTGCTGGTATCACTTCTGCTCCGGGTGGGCAAATACACTTGCTTTTACTAACACTGAAGGGACTGGGAAATAAAGAGCATACAGGGAATAGGTTCTCAAGAAGCAGAAAAGAGTTGTAGGGTTGGCTCAGGAAGGGTCGGTCTGGTATTTGAAACATCATTTTCCCATTTCCTGATTAATTTTTAAATTAATAGCTAAGTCATGTCTGTAGGCATATGAGGTAGCCTGTTTGTGAATAGCAGACACTGAATTTCAAGACAGTTTTACTGTTGGGTGTTTTCAGAAATTTTCTTCTGTTTTAACTCACTGGTTTTGAAAAGTAATCCATCCTGCTTATGGTTTGGAAAAGGAATAGAGTTCTTAGCAAAAAATATTCTTTGTCTGATGTGCTCAGCCTGAGTATTGGGAATAGATAATAGTGAGGAGAGTTCACAAGCTTTCTGGTCCCTTTCTGCTGACCTTAATGGTTTAGGTAGCTTGGAAAGCACTTTCATCTTCTAGGCTCAAGCTGAAAGGCAGTTCTAAACACTATGAAACTGAGTTCTTTGCCTCTTGCTGATCTGAATGACCCTAGTATTTAATATGCTGTTGGCTGCAGTGTTATGAAATTAATGCAATTACATATAGCTAAGTGGTTAGTTTCTGTGCTCACCTGGGAGAGGTTTGGAAGAGATATACATGTGTTTGACATTTGCTGGTTTCTTGATGTAGCAGTCTTTGGCATGTTCTTTCCCCATTCATATTGTACCTATTTAAATTCCAGATGTGAACAAGAAAAATTAATTTCTTCCTACTTCATCTTTTAATACGGTCAGATGACTATGAATCTCAGCTGTCTGGAATAAATTACATGGAATTTTTATTTTGTTTAGTGAATAGGATTATTTCTATAGCTGTGATCATATGCTTTGCTTTTGTTTTTTGGGGATTTTTTAAGCTTTTCACAGTTTATTACATCTCCTGGGATGTGAAATTTCTGTATGTCATTTTTTAATCAATATCAATTTCAATTTACATTTTATTTCTGGCTATTTTTGTATAATATGCTACTTTTTTATTATTCCTAACTGGAAAATACCAGGGTAATTTCATTTGGAACAACTGACATTTTGATAGAAAAAGTACTTAGTTAAATATTTTTAAATTATTCTTGGTTTGTTTTTCTTCCTAATACCAGATACCACCCTTGATTAATAACAATCATATATAGGTTTTGTTCCTCTTATCTGGGTGTCAGCAGTAATTGGAATCCATATCCATATCCTACCTTGCAATCATGCTGCAAAAGGCCAATAAATTCCCGCTGAGTGTGTTACTTGTTAAATTTAGTGCATTACATTCAGGGTAATGAATAAAAGCAGTGGGCCGTTACTGTCTGGTTGGCAGAGAAGGAGTAAGAACAGCCAGACTCCCCTGAGGCCCTGTGCAAGCTTAAAACTGTGACAGGCAGAATCAAGGGACTCCCCAAGCATCACAGCTCCCTTAATTTCCTCTTCTACCAAGATTTTGGAGAAAACAGAGAGATGTGAGGTAATCTACAGAAATACAAAATATACTCTGCTTGTATACCAGTACTCCCTAGTGCAGATTCTCTTCTATGCAAATATATATATGTTAAGCATTCAGTGGATGACAGATTGGACCTGTCTTTAAGAAATGCATGTATCATATATGCATATATATATAGTAATATAATTTTATTTATACATTAAAATTATACACATAAATGTATGAGTATAACCAAACTGCGTCAACCCACTGTTGGATTGCTGACTGATAGAAATAAGCTCTCTGACTTCTCTTTTGGATGTCTAAGCATTGATTTGGCAGACACAGAAATAGCCATATGCCTAACTTTGGTGAGAAACTGTAAGTACTTCAATTCCTAATATGGACCTGATAAGTTTCTGAATTTCTTTTCCTCCTGGTATGTGAATTTACAGTGTTAAAATTATGAAACCTGGTCAAATAATGTTATGGAATGACTGACATAACAAGACATAATAGAGAAAGGATATACAAACCTATCTGGATAAGACCAGTAAGGAGTTTCTTGCCTCTGCAACTTCCCTCTGTGTGCCTCTGAACAGAGAAAGCATGAGAGTGCACTCCCCATTCTTGACGGAGAGACTGGCTTGGGTCCTTCCCATGTCTATGTAGACACTTAAGTTGGGAGTGAGGAGAGCCTGACATGTCCAGGGCATCCATCAGCCCACCAAAAGTACTTGTGTTCAAAACCAAGGCCTCTGTCACCAGGCAGGAAAGCAAGATTCACATAGTACAAGATGCTGCATCAACTCATGTTGATAGTCTACAACATAAACATTTCCCAATATGAAAAACAGTATTTTGTTTTAGAAAACAGTAATGTTTTGATATGGGTGATCTCATACTAAATGAAATATTTGGTGTAATCTGATGCTTTAAATAAGAACGTGGCTCATGCTGCTGCTAGGAAAAACTCTTTCCTGAAATTGCCCTGTTTATTATCCTAACCTTACAACATATCCTGGTTCTGTCTGGCAGTCATATTAAAACATAAAATGACAAATCAACATTTCTAAAACACAAAAACACATTCACATACATATGAAGCATAGCCATAGAACAGCATTTTAAGATCAGTTCTTTAGGAGGATAATTCTGTCTTCTGATGTGGCCTTGTGGGGAAGTCTCCTAAGCAGTTTACATTTCATTTGGGAATTCAAACAGGTTCTTGATTCTCTCCTTGTTGAACTGGAAAAACTGCAGATGAGTTCAGATCTTCTGAAGAAATCCTTCTGACTCCTCACAGAAAGGAAGACAGGAATATCTGCTAAATTCTGAATAGCTCCACATGTTACTGTGTTATTTCACTGTCCCACGTGTCTCTAAAATGTAGAGACATGGCTTTGAGAGATAGACCAGTTGGTGAATAAAGAACTGGCTGGATGGTTGCACTCAAAGAGTTGTGGTCAATGGCTCCACGTCCACATGGAGGCCAGTGACAAGCGGTGTTCCTCAGGGCTCTGTTCTGGGTCCAGTGCTGTTTAACATTTTTGTCAGAGACATGGATGACGTCATTGAAGACTCCCTCAGTAAGTCTGCCGACGGCACCAAGCTGTGTGGTGCTGTGGACTCACTTGAGGGAAGAGATGCCATCCAGAGGGACTTTGATGGGCTTGAGAAATGGGCCAGTGCAAACTGCATGAGCTTCAACAAGTCAAAATGCAAGGTCCTTCACCTGGGTCGGGCCAATCCTAGGCACAACTACAGACTGGGAACAGAGTGGGTTGAGAGTAGCCCTGAAGAGAAGGATTTGTGGGTGTTGATAGATGAGAGGCTCCACATGAGCCAGCTAGTGCACTCATGCTGCCCAGAAGGCCAACCACATCTCGGGATGTAGCAAGAGAAGCATAGCCAGCAGGTCAAGAGAGGTGATTTTCCCCCTTTACTCTGCTCTTGTGAGACCCCACCACAAATACTGTGTCCAGTTCTGGTGTCCCCACCATAAGAGGGACATAGATCTGTTGGAGGGCATTCAGAGGAAGGCCACAAGGATGATCCAGGGGTTGGAGCACCTTTGCTACGAGGACAGGCTGCGGGAGCTGGGATTGTTCAGTCTTGAAAAGAGAAGACTTCGGGGGAGGCCTAATAGCTGCCTTCCAATACCTGAAGGGAACCTACAGGAAGGCCGGGAAGGGACTTTTTATAAGAGTTTTGACTGATAGGACAAGGGGAAATGGGTTTAAGTTGAAGAATAATAGATTTAGATTAGATTTTAGGAAGAAATTCTTCAGTACGAGGGTGGTAAGACTTTGGAATAAATTGCCCAGAGATGTTGTGGCTGTCCTGTCCCTGGAGGTGTTCAAGGCCAGGTTGGACAGAGCTTTGTGTAGCCTGGTCTAGTTGAGAGGCATCCCTACCCATGACAGGTAGGTTGGATTAGATGATCTCTAAGGTCCCTTCCAACCTAGGCCATTCTATGATTCTATGTTTGAGAGCTCCAGTCCCTGATTTCAGGTCAGGCAGTGGTTTTGCTCTGTGCTAAGCACTGACATTTGTTGTTGATGGATATTTATTTCACCTTCTCATGTTCAACATTCCTTTGAGCTTGAGTATTTTGTTTAAGGCTGTCTGGGTGCCATAGATAGAATAATCTTTAATCTTCCTACCATGAGAAATCCTGCAGGAGCAGATTGAAGTTCAATGGTTGTTGACTGGCTAGAAGTGTTTTGTATTAACCCATTAGTTTTTATAGAAGGTTTGAGGGTTTTGTTTTTCTTTTAATCTGTGTTTTTCATGCATTTCTCATGTCTAACTTTTTTTTTTTTTTTTCATTGCTCTGGGGGCAAAATAATCTATGACAACAATGTTGAATGTAAAAGGTCTGTGTAAATACTTTGATTGTTATAAAGGCCCATTATCTGACATGAGGACTTCATGTTTCTCAGCCATTTACTTTAATTTCTGGACAATATGTGCCAGTGAGGTCTACATAAGTAGAGCCAAACGAATATATCTGGAAAAGTAATCAGCCACAGTACTGTATTTCTGTCCTTTCCAAAAAAACAAAGTCCATTGCTTCTACTGCCAAGATCTGGCAGGTAGCTGTGAGGAGATTAATGACCCTGGTGATTGTTACCATTGGTGCCTTTTTTCCCTTCCTATCTCTAATCTATTACATTACAAATGCTTATTTACTGAATAGCCTGAATGTGCTGAAAAAAGCAGACTAGCATACAGGATGTTGTGATATGACCATGTGTTTGTTTGTAACTTCTTCAGAGTACTGGGGGAATACAGCCCTCTAAATTACCTCATTTCAGAGGCAGTCTATCAGTCATATGAAGGTTATTTTGATCCTGCCAATATGGTAATGTATTTTCTGGAAGTTGACTTACCACTGATGAAGGTGGAGTTGAAGTTACTGGCAAGTTTCATGTGTTAGTTCATCTCTGACTTGCTTTGATCAAATAACAGTGCTGCCAGGATGAGGTCAGATTGTTCTTATCATCAGTTTTTCTCTTAATTTGGTGGTTGGTTACCAACTCTAATCAAAGTACTCTGGAGTATTCCTCCTATGAAAACTTCTGTGTGATAGGGTCATAGTGTGGGAAAAAAAAAAGTAGATGAAGTAATATTATCTGGATCCTAGTTAAAAAAATATCCAGTGACCTGTGTTCTGTTTCTTGCTAAAAACTAAGATGAAGAAATACACACTGAACCACTAAATAGGTCTGTGCAAGTGCTAGGAGTTCCTCTTCTACTTCAGTGTACTCTTCTGCATGGCTTCTTGATGTGATGGAAAAGACTCTGGTGTTCTGGAAACCTTTGTGTAAGCATATGTGCCTGTGGCTATTAGCTGAATAGTTTAGAGAATAGTGTAAAAAACAGGTTGGAATATACTCTGTGTGGTTTTTTTTAAATGAATACATTTTTCTGGGCACTTTTCCACCAGACTTTACATATTCAAATTTTTAAAGTACAGTCTTCAGATCTTCAGTTAAAAGTTCCCAAAGCACAGTATCTCACGCAAGCATCTTCAAATGTTTATCTGGAATTTCACACAAAAATAGTAATGTCTTTGTTTCAATATTATTAATTCTGAAAGTGGCTGAATTCTCTATTATTTGCTTTTTATCAGGACCTGAGTAAACCTTAATGGCTCTGACCAACCTCAGCTGAGGCTGTTATCCAAACCCCAATCTGTGGATCCATCAGTTATATATGAGCTCATGTCCTTACTATGGGTACTCTTGCAGTCTGGAGAGCTTACTTTTTCTGCTGAATTTTCACCTACCAAAAGTCTGTTAAGGGAAGCATTAGCTTCCACAGAGAGTGGTGGGTGCACCTCGGGTCAGGAGAATGGTTCTTTAGCAAGGGGAGCTTGCTGGCAGACTGTTCAGAGGTTTGCAGAATAATTTTTTGTCTTAGATGTCTGCAGAAAATTGTTGTTTTCCCTGTAGGTGCTTTTGTAAGGTCTTTAGAAGTGCTCTTTGCTCTTGTATACTAATCTTTGAATCTTCTACTATGGAGAAAAAAGAAAGAAAAATGTCTTCCTCTTTTATTTAATTTTTTATTCCCCCTTTTTTAGGTGAAGTTCAGGGCAGCAAAGGAAATTGGTAGTGGCCCACTCTATTTTAAATATTTTATTTATTTTTTTTTTTTTTTGTTGCAGATGTATTCTTTTCCGTTACTTTGATGTATTTTAGAAAACTAGTAAAATAGTAATTAATTTTGTTTATGAGAATATAGAAGTCTGAAAATGTAAACCAGAAGGCATCACAAAGGGGATACAAGTGAAGAAGGGCGACATTTTTATAACAGAGAATTGCTGTTATCTTAGGATGTTAAATTCTTTCTTGGCAAATTTAAATATAATCTAGTATAGTTATTAACTTCTTGGCCCTTACTAAGATGTCTAATGAGCTTTGCAGATTAAAATAATATAGGCAAGTGTTAGAAAAGAGCTCTCAATAATGGATCTTCAAGATTGTCAGTCTATGATGTCAGAAGAGGTGGAAACCCTCACCCTAAAGAAGCAATAATTGAAAGACCTAATGCCCCCTGGCTAAGTAAACTGGGAAAAGAAAGAAAGCAAAGAGGAGATTTGAGAAAACCTGTATCTGGAAGTGAACCTAAATATACTTCTGAACATTAATTCAATCTGTGGCTATAAAGTCTGAGCTGGAGAGTTTTCATAAAGGTTTTGCTGGAGTGGAAAACTTGAGGTGCTGAATGGCTTAACAGAGAAAGCACAAATAAGGTCTTCAGCTGCCTACAAAATCATCGTCGTTGATGCTACTAATGATTCTTTTTCCTGCTGTTGAAGATTAAAAAGAACACAGTTTAGAAAAATAAGAGATTGTTGGGGTTTTTATGCCTATCTTGAAAGGAAACTTAAGGAAGGGACTGAAGCAGTCTTTCTGAAAAATATAGAATAATAAATTGTATGACTAAAAGCTAGGGAAATTCTTTGTGTGAGAGACTCTTGTTAAAAGAAGCCTTCATCTAACCATAGGTTTGTTTTCAAAACAGACATGCAAGTCCAAAAGGAGGAACAAAGACTCTTTGTTTCCTTTGGGCAGGTCAGGCATGACCCCTATGTGTAGGTGAGTGATATTTTAATTAGCAGGCAGTGTGTCAACACTGTCTCTAACAAAATGCTACAAGCAAATGCACACCAGTATGACTAGATGGAACATGCAGTTTACAGTTTATACTATCCTTACAATTATATTTGTATGTATAATGGAAACTTCAATTTATTCCTCAAAGATAATCATATAGAGTGAGTCTGAAGGATAAGAACAAGCTTAATTTGGGGAAAGAACAATGTAGAAATCAAGTTTTGATATGTTATTCCAAAAGCTTGTTTATAAAAAAAAAATACCGTGATAGAGTTGGCTAGACTTAGGACAGCTTTTTTGCTTAATTTTTAAAATTCTGTCTGAAGAGCTTGCCCAAAGAGGGGAACAGCACTGAACTGGAAATCAGTCTTGGAACAGGAGTTTTTGCAAGAGCTCTAATCTTTCTTCATAACAGACAAGGAGCTGAGTTGTTTGATTACTTGATTGTGAGAAGATCATTAGTGTGGTTGATTTATATTTACTTCTTAAGCCATAATTGGCCCTGTTGTGAAAATCTTTGAGTGAGGTTACTCGCCAACTGGAAATGTGGAGATTATGCCTTGAGAAATAAGAAACACTCATATCAAGCACCTGGCAGAAATAATCTTACCCAACATTATTTTATTACCCTGACACTTTAACCTATATGTTGAGCTATAAATCTGGATGCACAATATTGTAAATTCAAATGTTTGCTGATATTTTTTTTTCCTGATAAAAATACCTAAAGCTATAAGGAAAGGAAGCCTAGATGATAACTCAAACTTATGTAGTAGTAGTTGTTCACTACCAAAACCCTCAGTGTGGCATTGCAAGTTTAACTGAAAGCTCCACTTTGATGTGGATCAGGGGATGTATTTTCTTTCACAGGTTTTCATGCTTTAATCTAGACACACAACTGATCTGCTGAACAACTGCTGTACATACAGATAGAACCATTTGATCATGTCCAGATTCTAAAAAGCATTAAAATACAACTAAGCCTATATGGAATGTGTTCTTCATATTTTCATTAAGTTATGTGGTCTCATTTCAGAGAGTAACCCATTCATGATACAATATATTCTTGAAGCTCTGTTGTATACTGTCAGTGTTTGTGTATACCACCCTATTAAAATAAGATGGACCACTATGAAGACTCTCCATATGAAAATGAAAAATTCTTCTTAAAATAACATTTATGAATCAGTGGGAGGCAGGAAAGACTTATTTGAAATTTTTTTTGCATTGACACTGAATTGATTAACAACATTTCATCTGGAACATACTGATCTGGTAATGGATTTTAAAAATAGTTTGACTGTTATACTCCAAATTCTATGACAGAATAATGAGAAATATCAAGAGAATGGTCTTGGACCCAAAGTTTACTGCCAATATACTACATTGTCAGCCAAAAACAGAATTAGAAAATAAATCTTGAGACAAATTCTTGAGTTCAATAAGAAATGTAGAAGATTATAACCAGTCATTACAATGGCTCTTTTCTCAAAATTGGTGGATAAGATGATGAAAATAATTGATAATGTCTGTGTGTGTGCTTGGCAAATGAATATGAGAACAGAAGTGAGCATGTCTAAAATGAGATATAATCAGGTTATTATATTGGAGGAAAATAATGGAGAGTTTAATAGAATAAAAGGAGAGGGATGGGTGAAAGAACAAAACATTAGAAATGGACTTCCACTTGCTGACTGATACAGCAAAGCTCAGAGCAGTACTGATACATGTAATTTACAGTATATGTCAATAAAGAAAATTAAGAAAGAATAAACACTGAGGCTCTGCTGAGGATACACATACACAATGCTAACTTCTTTCATTTGCAGATGGAAGCCACCTCTCCTGTACAGAAGGGCTTCACATCTTACAGGTTAGCACTCCAGAATACCAAATGCTTGCTGAAGACTCTTTTAAGTATATTAGAAATACAAGCATGTGGAAACAGGTCTGTCTACATCATCTGTCAGGTGCTTAAAGACTGCTTTCATTACTTATTTGAACTTGGTGACATTCTAGCAAATGGGATTTGGAAATGTTACTGCTTAATTGTATAGCTTTGACGAAGTCTTTAGGGGAAAACCACCTCCAGGCATATGTTGGGAAGTTCAATAGGAAAGCCTTCACTTCAAATTTCAAGCTTTAGATTCCTGTTTCAGCAACTATTTCACATTTTTGAAGAATATGAATGGAAGTGGTAGGACAGCATGGTTTGGTGGTTGTTCAAGAATGCCAAAGGTGTAAATAAAATATAATCAAATCTTTTGGGTAAATTATATAGAAAGACAGGTCTGTTCAAGGCTCATCTGTAGCCATTTTCTTGTTTGTTCTCTTTCATCTTCTTCGTATGTTCTTTCACAAGGTCACAAAAGATATGTAACTGACTTACTATTATGTAGAATCTTTCTTTATAAAATTTATCATTCATGTGACTTCTTGGGAAAAATTTATTTGTTAAGGGTCACATGCTTAATCTGTTCTGCTCTCTTCCGTAGGATTGCTGTAGCTGTGGACATTTCTGTTTCCTGAGATGACAGCCTACCTTCTGTGATAAAGGTCTAGACAAGATCTACACTTAAATCAATTTTCTGGCAAAAAATAATTTAAAGAAAAATGACACTGAACTGCATAAATCTTGATTTTGAGGAAGGGAATACAGTACAGCAGAACTTCACAGCCCATGCCTTTTTTTCCTTTCAAGTAATAATGCACTTATGTTCTTTCTTTTGAGCAATTAAAGTTGCATGGTATATCTGGTAAAATGAAAGAGAAGTTAAAGGCATACATTACATATTCATTTTCCTCTATCAGCAGAACAAAGAACACTGAAACTCCTTAGGTCTTCATGTGTTCTATCTTTGTTATATAGGATGCTACCATTTTAGTAAAGGTTGTAACCACTCCATTTTTCTAAAACTTCACTTTCCCCTGCCCAGGGAAGGTAGTTCATAAATAACACCTTACCACTTGAGGAATGTTTTTCATCTTTAATTCTGATAAAGCACTTCAAAAGAAGATAGTGAGCATAATTATGTCCATCATATAGACAGAAGGTCTGCTGCAGAAAAAGGTTAAATGACTTGCCAGAAGGCACATAGAAAAGAAGTAGGAATGGAAGACAGCCACACAAGTCCAAGATTAGTTTCTGTCCCTTAGTACTGTAGGTAGTTCTGAAAGGTATGAATAAGAAGCACTGCACAATCTCTTCTCTTCTGCAAGATGTCTTTTCATAACTTGGCCAAGTTTGGCTGTCTTTGCTCTCCTTTATGCTTAGCTGGTACAGTTTCAACTTTTTCAACTGTATATGACAAAAGCTGATCTCAACAACTATAAATATTGTTACTTTAAGGAGCTTGTACTGGTGTAACTAGTAAAAGAAAAATCTGGAAGATCCCAATGTTGTGTTATCTTTGACTATACGCTCAACAGTAAAATCTTCCTAAGCTTAATGCCATGGAAAAGAATAAATTCACTGGAAAAACCTGTTTTACCTAACACTTAATGATTTAAAAGAATATATGCAGGCACCAACAGCAGACAGCAACAAAACAAAGAAGAGTAAACAGAGTTTTTAATTCTGAAGAATTTTGCCTACTTTCTGTAACACAAAGAGTAATAGTAGATGCTATGTATCCTGACTTTAAAGGAGGTCATGGTAATATTTCAGATTATATCCTCACCACAAACTAGGGAAATGGAACACAGATGAGCTCTGAGACGGGCTGCCCAGGGAGGTTGTGGAGTCTCCTTCTCTGGAGACATTCAAAACCTGCCTGGATGCATTCATGTGAACATTCTAACATTCTGTGATTCTGTGAAATTAAAAAGTGAGAACAAGCTACTTGGGAAGCCATAGACTGATAGTTCATAGTGCACTATCAGGATGGATGGCTGTTTCAAGATTTCTACAGTCACCTGTCCAGCTTCAGATAGGGAGGGACTGACAGAGTGCTGGAGCTCAAAATTACTTTGATAACTTGGAGAAATGACCTGAGAGGAAAAAAAAAAAAATAATAAATTAAGGTCAGTAGGGAAAATCTGAAGGTGCATCATTTAGATAGGAATAATTGGCCATGCAAAAGCTGGTGGGAGAATAGCCAGGCAACTTGTCTACAGAAAGAGATCTGTACATTGTTGAGGATAAAACCAGAAGTAAATATCATCATGCTGTTGAAATACAGGGAAAGATATGCCAGGATGCATCAGCAAGTTTGATCTTACAGAACAAGAAGAACTATAACTTGATTATTGTGTTCAGTTTTGGGCACTGCTCCTCAAGAACCATTTGAGTCTGGAACAGAACAAAGAAAATTTAGAAGTCTGGATAGTGTGGTTTTCAGGGTAAGATTATTTGGTTAAAGATAAATCTGATGGGAAAGATGTAATTAATCTTTAAATATGTCAATATCTAATGCACAACAGAAAATAATTATCTGTTCCCTATCTTCACTACAGATATGACAAGATGTAATGAACTTCATTTTCAGTAAGGAACCTTAGACAGTGTTTCTATTGGGAAGGAAAGTCAAACACTGCAACAGCTCGCTTAAGGACATGCCATGACTGAATGTGTCTCAGTACAGGTAAGTCATCTACTGTGACTGCCTTGGGGGTCTGAGGAGGGGGCTGAGTACCTTCTGGGAGTCTACTCTGCCCCTAGCTGATGGCTTTTGCGTGAAGCCTTCTGAACAAAAGGATCTGGTGTTTTAAATTTTTCTAATCTCATTAAGGCATAAAACTTTTTTTTTGCGCTCTCACACAATTTTTATTACCTTATTTTTGTTATGCATTTTTTCTTTCACGTATTTTTTCATTTCAATAATAAAATTAGTTAGGCACTTCACACTGTTGTAGAAAAAAAAGCATTATTTTATTTTTAGCTCAGAGTATTTTCATACCTTCTGTGAGGTACAGTTGCTAATCCCGTATGTCAACTCATACTTAATTTTCATCCTTGTTCAGTGAACAAATCTGTAAAAAAAAAAGGAGTAATAAGAACATATTCTTACCCAAAACAATAAGACAACTTTCCTTGACATTCTAGGAAAAAAAAAAAACAACAGCAACAAAAAAACATACTTGAAATATTCATGTTGTGTTTCATAGTGTGCCCATAAAATATTAATGAAAAATTATACAAGATACAAGAAAAAACACATACCACTGGAAATGGGATTAATTTAACAGTCAAGCAAGACTTTATCTAGTAAGCAAAACAAGCAAATTTAAGAGCTAGATATGTCCCTAGTAACTGTCTTTTTAGAGATGGCTTGATTACCGGCTGCTTCTCTCTGCAAACCTGACAGAATCTTTGCCTTCCAGACACCAGAGAGATGCTTTCTGTTGCTACCACAGGTGTTATTGAATATATAGCATGCACTTAAGATACCAGATGAAGGTATTCCTTAGCAAGCACCAGACTACTTGTGAAAGAGCATCAGCTTCACTTGCTTCAACAAAATCTAATTTATTTGCTGACAGTTAAACCATATTGTTGAATACCCAGTTGTCCAGTAAAAGTCATTATCAGTCAGGATGGCATCTGATAGGCAACTTCCCTCAGAATCATGAGCATAATAACCATACCTTTGCTATACTCTCAAAACAAACCTCTTAAAGATTATTCTGCACATTTAGGACAGGTTCTTCCCAGAACTACAGGAACAACAGCAGAGCAAGACCAACAAGGGATTCCTTGCCTGTTCAAAAGCACATGGCTGCTTTTACCCCAAAATGCCATCCTAGTTGTTATTAATCATTTGCCTACAAATGTGATGGGGGCAGATCCATTGACGGAGAAATGTGTTTCCATTAAGAAAGTCTTGTCAGAGCAGGTGACAAGGCATGTCAATCTTTAGGCGATTTATGACTCTGCACAAAACACAATACCCAAATTATAC
The DNA here is from genome assembly GCA_024611195.1 of Ceyx melanurus. Lineage (NCBI taxonomy): Eukaryota > Metazoa > Chordata > Aves > Coraciiformes > Alcedinidae > Ceyx > Ceyx melanurus. Next base: position 37,432 of record JANHGL010009066.1, read on the forward strand.
AAAGGCAACTAATGGTATTTATAATTATATTCTTTGTATGGCTGTCCTCTGAACTCACGTATTTTGTAACCTACTGATTAATTCAGAAAGGCCAACATCGACAAGATGGATTCAACCCTCTTTTGCTTAAGTAAGCAAAAGGAGAGATTTTATCACCTGTTTACTACCATGGACAATAATAATGACATTATTGTTGTCCCATGCTGAGATTTCCTGATCTTTTTTAACTTCTGCTGCTCTCACTGATGGATGAGTCTTCTTATTTTGACGAATGTTGCCAAGTAGAGTGGCTTAGCTGACCATCTGCCCTGAAATTGGGCAGTAGCTTTGGGAGAAGTTATCCCTAGGAACATTCTTCCATCTCTGTTTATGTCTTGTCCCCTTGTTGTGGCTGCAGATAGGTAGGTTACTACACTGGCCAGCTCTGGCTGGGCTTTGGCAGGCTGGTATTCTGCAGATACCTGGGCACTGGCAAAGTACTAAATATATCTGCAGATGCCCTTGTGTTAGTAACTGCAAATTTAGCATGTAGTACCAGTTCCACTTGGGTGGCTGGTGTAGGTAGGGGTGCTGCTGGTACAGGAGATGGTTTATGGTGTGGCAAGAAAAGAGTCAAGGGAACTGGTAAATACGTGTTATGTTTGTTCGTTGCTGTGGTTTGCAATATAGAACAGGTGAAATTCTGTAGTCCTGATGGGGCTGTAGGGGGAAAAGGAACATGGAACATGGTCATGTAATGCTTAGTATCAAGAGAATTTCAACAAATATGGAACCAATTATTTGCAGTGTAGATGTGATGTGAGCCAGCCAGCTTTGTGGTCCTGGATGTAGGATGCAGCCTAACATTAAATATGCAGCAGTTACTGAGCTGCAGCTCACTGTGAATTATATACTTCCCCATTATTCCTTCTTGTGTAGACAAGCCCATAAAGAAAGGGAAAAAAAAAAAGTATAAAGAAAAGCTGAGCTGAGTGTACTTAAATCCTTTCAAAAGAATGCACACTGGTCTGTTTTGGGCTACAAAGATTTTAGATTTTTAAGTTAGATTTTTCCTCATATTTCATTCAGAAAAAAATTTATTAGGTTGAGGCATATACAGGCAATTACGGGCTCCCTTCTAGATATCTTGAGATAAATATAGAATATATACATAGAATATGAACATTGACCATGTTTAGGTGTAAGTTATTGTCCTCTATGCATAATAAAAGTATTTTGCTTATAATAAAGAAAATTGAGTACTGAAGAATATGCATCTCTTTTTTTTTTTACTTAATTGATTTCTTTGTGGATCAAGACATCATTCAGATTAAGAAAACGATTAATGAAATTTATCTTATGATCTGTTTATAGGAAAAATATTTTTGTAAGAAAGATCTTACAGAACAATAGCCTGGTTTTATCTAGTGCTATTGCAGTTACACTCATTCTGAACATGGAATTGCTGTAGGAGAAAAGAAAAAGACAAAGAAAGACAAAGATGACAGGAGCTTTCTGGAAATTTTGGTGCTTTTTTTGCAATTGTGTTCTCTTTTTATTATAAGTTCAACCAGCACCATGATGCATTATAATAGTATGTGGTAAATTTCTAAAATTTTAGTGAATTTTAGGATCACATGAGTCCTAAAGGTGCATGTGTGTATGAAACACCTTACTTTTTTGTTGATGAAGGTTATTAATAAATTCAAGAAGGGGAGGAATTCTATTATTCATTTTTTTTTATTTCTGGCTATAATAGGGAATATACATACATATATCAATGTCATTATTAATCTAAAAAATCACAGAACTCAAAAGCATATGTGATAATTGAAACCACTGACAAAGTTTCCATTTGAAATAAGTAAATATTTGTGGAGCACTTCCACGTGAGCCGTTATCTGGTTCTTCCACCGAAATTTAAATAAATTGCCTGAAGGCAATGATATTAGTACCCTGCTCTGTGCAGATGCAGGCCAGTGCCTTTTCTATGGCAGGACACTATAGCTGAAGACAAGAGCATGCAGGAAAGCAGGCAGAAGTTTGCAGTGGATGTGTGTGGAGAGAAGGGATAGGGGGTAAAGGTCAACCATGCTCTCACTGTGTTCACCCCTTAATGCCTTAGTGAGATCAGTAGGTGACTAAGTGCCTCCTCTCCCAGCTCATGTCATGGTCCAGCACTGTGTGCAATGAAGCAATTACAGGTGCTCAGCTGCAGTGAGTAACTGCTGCTTTTGTGACACCCTTCCTACTGTCTTTCCTCAACCCAAGTAAAGACAGGGGTGTTTGCTGTGTAAGTACGAAGTAAAGACTTGGTGGCTTTTTCTGGGGGCACAGGGTGAGTCAATTTGTCAGTCAGATTTAAACAGACTGATAAATCAAACAGTAATTTTATTTCTAAAATCTGAAGTGTATGTACAGTAAAAGCTGCTGTTAAAATGTGAAAGCTAGTTTTCTCAGTGTTTGGTAGTTTCTTACTACTGTTGCTATGTAATAGCTGAGTTATGGCAGGACAAGTGCTGACAACAAAATTTTGTTTCCACTTGCATAATTGAAGGAGTCATTGATGGAAAAACTTTTTTTTTCTCTCAAGGGAAGATCTTTCCTAATGTCCAATCTAAAAAGTCTCTGGCAAGGATACTAATGATTTTATAGGAAGATAGATGAGGCTCTTATGAGCTTCTTAAAAAAAAATCCTTTAAAATAATTTTAATATGCATCTGTTTTGGTAATGCACCTCCTGATAGCATTTGTCTTGAATGGGAATAAACATTTTATATTACCTTGCATGAAATTAAGGTTATTGTAGATGAATAGAAATTGCCTTTCTTCTATCAGTAGGTATGTCCTTTCCCTAGGTGTATGAATTTTTTTTAAGTCTATCCTTTTGTCCTTCCTAGTTCACCCTTTGTTTTGTTTTGTTCGGTTTGTTGTTTTTGTGGGTTTTGGTTTTTTTTGTTTTGGTTTTGTTGTATTGAATATTTATTGGCTCCAAATTTTCACTGCATGTGCCCTTTTCCTAAATTGCAAAATAAGAAAAACAACTGAATCTGTGACTTTTACCTCAGGTTAATAGACAGAGATGTATAATCTGTAGACTGGAATAGTGCCTCTATGCTGCAGTTTAACATTGAGACAATAAGTTGGTCAGTAGCTACCTATAGTCTGGGCTATGGTAGGGCATGGATATGTATTTCTGAAGCATGTAAAGGCTTACTGGAGCCACTAATTAATCTGTCTCTTGCTGTAAAGAAGCAGTTTTAAAACACTACAGATATGATTGTAGGAAAGAAAGGAAAGTCAGGAAAGAAACAGCAATGGAGGCAAGTAAGGAAAATTGGAAGCAGCTTAACACAGATCTTACAGTCTGGTGAAAAAAAAAAATGGAATTTGTTCCCTTATCTTTCTTTGTATGAAGTAGTCACAATAAGAGCTTAGTATTTCTAGCCTGTGATTTGAAAAGCCATATATATAGTCTTCTGGGCTTTGTATACAAGTATACATTTTTTTGTTAACTTGAGACAGTTAAAAACACTAAATGCACATAGGGAAGAAAAATCACAGGCAGTTAAAGGTAAAATGCAAAATGCCGACTTGTAGATTGGGCTAAAACATAGTTGGATGGTCTTTCAAACATGTCCACCTGGTGTTGTGTTTAAGGCATTAGCTTGCCATAAAAAGCTGAATTGATCCTTTTCCACATGACAGGTGGAATCAGTCAGATGATGCTACTTGCTGTGCTGTAACCCTGGGTCAAATAGCAGATGAGTGTGTTGTGCAAATTCTATCTGATCATGGGAGCCTTCAGCAAAGACAATCTCTATCCTTAGGTCTGCATGAGACTGAGAAGCAAAGAGCAGGTGCTTCATCTAGTGGAACATGCACTGTGTTGTGTACTAAGGAGAGATGTAGGATGTTTGGCTGCTGAATTTCAGGAAGTAGTCCTACCAAAAGATTTGAAGGAACCTAAATGGGCAGGTGTTAGCATAAATAGGAGGCTAATGGTAAAGCTCTGATTTTTATTATATTACAACAAAGTCTAAAAGAACTCCAGTGTATATACTAATTACATTCTTTCTCGTGCTTTCTGTAAAACACTCAGGTCTTTATCTCCATCTTTTATTGCCCTCTGACTGAATTTTTATTGACTTTGCTTGGCTTGGATGTGGAATGCATTAGGACAGAAAAATTATTTATAGGATTAGGTACTGGATCTGCATGGTTGTAATTCTTTTCAGTTTGCTTACTTGGTTTCTTAGTACTAAAGTGTCTACATATGAGTTCAGTGTTCTAAGCATAAAATGATTATACGAACTTCAAACATTTGCACAGTTTGAATCAAATGTTATATTTACACTTTTAAAAATGTATTTTAATAGACATGCAATAGTCAGTGGTTATAGATATGGTATTGGATTCTTTACTGTATGCCCCCTACAAGAATTCTCCATAAGTAAGCTTTAGTTCTAATTTTCTTCTAATACACTGAAAATATAAATTGAAGCAGCTAGTCTGTCAATTCATTATTTCCTGCTGTATTTTACAATACCATGGCTATAGTAACATCTTAGAGGAAAAGTGAAGTTTCTTAATGTTGGGAATAAGAACTTGGTTAGAAATTATCAAAGGCAACAAAGATGAGTGCCAAACTGCATACAAAGGTAACTACATAAAGGCCCTGCTGTTGTTTACAGGATTTGGAACGGGGATGGGGTGGGGGCTGGGGGGTGGCTTTTGAACCATTCACTTTACTGGGACTTCATGTAAGTACAACTGTGCCCCCATGTGGATATCAACATAGCTTTAGAGCTCACAGCGCCTCTTTCAGAGGTCCCAGACACCAAAACTCTTCGTGGTTTCAGTGGAGGTGGAACTATGTCTGAAAACTCCTATTTGAACCCCTTCAGTGATAGACTTTGCTCTGTGTTGTAGATGCAGCAAAAAGACATATAAAGAGAAATAGGTGAGGGTTATTTTGTTTTGGTTGGGGTTTTTTGTTTTGTTTTGGTTTGGGTTTTTTTATGTCTGTACTTGCATTCTGCTTTAAATGCAGGTGCTGGTGATCTTTCTATTTAACCAAAATGCTTTTTTTCTTCTAACTCATATACCCTATACTTTCAATGGCTTCTGCTTCATTTCTTAATATCCAGACTGGCTCTTGTTTTTATATATCTTTGTTGATGCATTACCTAGTTATACCTCCTGAGAGTTTACTTACTGAGGCTTTAGAATAACAATGGAAAAAGTTTTAGGGAAACTTTTTGCTTTGCAGAGCAACACCTATTTAGTTTCCATTCTATATTACTGAAAATGCCCTTTGAACAACTTAATCTTAAAAATAAATTTAGAAGCAGAGTGTGTGACATTAAGTTAAAGAGTGAAACAAGATTTTGCCCTGGAATTCAAAGATACATATAAAGAAAAATTCAGTGGATGCCATGACAGTCTCTGTTAGAAACAGTGAGTTTGAGATGACCCCCCCCTTACATCCTTGATGATGTGCATGACTCTAGTATCAAGTTCCAAAGTGTACTACCCTTATCTTGACATCTATGGAGGAATGGAAGAAAATAGCAGCTGACGTTTCGACTGAAAAACCCTCTGAATTAGAGCACTTTAGGAATGATGTTATAAAAATATCTCAAATCTATGATGAACCATCCTACATTACTGTCTTTCAAAAGCCTATTATTTAAGTTGAGCAAAGCTGTGAGCCTTTGGAAAAACCTGCTGGTAGAGCGATTTCTATTCCTACTACAAAGAAGGGGAGGAAGAAACCCCTTTCCTTCAGGCTTGTGAGCCTAAGGGGAGCTTAATTAAAGTAAATCAAAAGGAGAAATATGGTTAAGTTGTAAGAGAAATTAAAGATTTCTGTATGCTTAATAGAACAAGCATCTTCATTTTCGACTTGCAAGTTTTTCCCCCGTATGGTCTTGTGTTCATATAAAACTACTGAAGTTCCAAATATAAATAGACAACTACTGGCAGTGTTCTGGTATGCTTTTTATATCTTGAGCCTAACAAGTGAGTGGTACTGAATATGTGAGCTTTTCTTAGTGAGTCCAGAGGGACTTGTTCTCTAGGATTTCAAACTCTCCGCAGTTTTGTTGATGTTTCTTCAAGGAAGGCCATCTAAAGTACAAAAGGGACTATGGATTTGGATTAGAACAGCATTTATTTCCTTCCCTGGTTTATTCACAAAGGAGATGTACTTGCTCCTATTGAAATAATTTGCAAAGTTCATGCGGATTCCTGGTTCGAGTTGGAACAGAACTAATTCTGTACAGTGATTTACTTTTCAGCTCAGTTCTTCTAACTAACTGCACCTTCTGAAACTAACAGCATGTATTCACAAACAGTGTCTGTCTCTAGCAGTGATAACGCTTAATGTAAGTTACTACCAAGGATTGGTGTGCAGACCGAGGTCACTGCTGGATCTTGCGTGCCATGTTCAGGGGTGCAGAAACTAGAAGACAGGGGGACAAGTGACACTAAACTGACCAATGAGGTATTCCATCCCATATATATCATATTCAGTATAAAAGCTGAGAGGTCACGGGGGTCAGGCTCTTAGCTTCTTCCTCTCTTCTTCAATGGCCAGCATCCAAGGAGGACTCTGTTCTCTGCCTTTGATCCCACTCTCTGTGTTCCTGAATCCAGTACCAGAATCCAGCTCCTGAACACAGCTCCCATCTGCTGCTAGGCCCAGCCTGGGACTTTCCTGGTGCCTGCTCCACAGCATTAGTGGTGATGTCAACATAATTGTCATTAGAGGAGGTTGGGTTTGATACTAGTTTTTTGTATATATTTGTATACTATTATTTTTTTTTCAATTTTGTTTTGTTTTGTTAAAGCTGTTCTATTTTCGTTTTCTAGTTGAGAAGTTCCTCTCTCTTATTACCTTTCTCTTCCCATTTGGGGAGGGAGGTTAATAGAGAGCTTCTGTTAATGGTCTAGAGGATGGCCTTGACCCTAAACCTTGACAATGGGAGACATGGGTTGAGCCTCAGTGTAATCATCTGTCTGCAATCATATGCAGTATCTCAGTTGAGTATGTTGTGCTGCTTGGGCATAGTAGCAAAGCATGTGTATGACTTTGATACCATTTTCAAGTATGCATTCCAAATAGATGCAACCTTCATCAGTAGTCCTTAATTTTCCAGGGGATTTGTAAATCAAAAACTTCCCGTGGAGAAGCAGATTTCTCTAACAACTTTGTTTGCTTACTCTCTTAGTTCTTGCAGGCAGAAGTAATCTACTGACTTCTGGGTGTCCATAGTATGGAATAGTAAAGTTGTTTGCATCTTCAATTTCAAGTGCCCATATTTGAATATAATATAGGCATAATTTGTGAATATTTTCATATTTCTAGGCATCTGGAGTGCTTTACTTGCTCATCTCCTTGAGAGATTCTACTACTCTGTAGAAATCAACATGGAGACAGTAAACAGCTTCAAGTCTGCTATTTTTAACGTGTTTGCCTGTGAATTGTATTATTAACGTACTAAGTAGTTATGTAGTCAGAGCTACAAAATCTTCAAATACCATAGTCTGAAAACACTTAATTTCCTCTGATAGCTGAGAGTGTTCTTTGTTTCAAGACAGTCAGATGTTACAATTTCTCTTACTTCTTGGAAGACATTTTGCTGTTTTGTTCATAGTGCTACGTATATTCAGGTAGATGCTTTGTGACTTTGTCTTCTGAATTACCTCTTGATGCTAAGGAAATAATGTAGACTGCAAAACTCAAATTGGTTTTTGCATTCTTGGAACAAAATCTGAGGTAGAAGATTTTTTTAATTGGTCAAAGGTATAATTCTTGTCATGCTATTGTGTTCCATGAGAAACACTGAGTAGACCATTTTGAGCTCAGAAACAATTTTTCAGCAAACATCTGACAGTTCATTTTTCAACATATAATAGCTTCAGTGGGGTATGTGTAGAGATCAATGTATATATTTTTATATATTTTTGTTTCATAAAACAAAATATCTCTGAAGTCTAGCGTTAAGCAACACAGATGGGAAATCTAAATTTTGGTTTTGTGTTGTTCTTTTGTGTTTCTAGTTTTCTCCAGAAAACAAGTTCTCCAACAGAGTAAGTGGCATAGATCTATGAGCACTCTTGGTCCATAGAACAAACATGATCCATGTCCCTTGTTATGTTGCTTATTTGTATTGTGCCCTAATGTTATTTCTGACTAGGTGGGAGTCTGCAGGAAACTGTAGTGTGGAGAGCTACGTAAAGGGTCAAGGTTTCTCACTGGGCATGTGGGGGATGCAGGCAGGGTAAGGTGGGAGGATAACTCTTTCTCTTGACCTCAGTAAATATGATTAGTTTTAACTCAGTCTTTGTGTACTCTATTTATATGGATGGCACGAACTCTGTTCATACAGGTTCCTGCTTAGATAAGGCAATTGTTATCAGCCTTTAGCCCTTAAAGTGAGCAAGTACAGAATTTGCAATAGCCTTTTTAACCTTTTTGGTTTTGTTTTGGTTTTTTTTTTGTTTGTTTTGTTTGGGTTTTTTTTTTTTTTACTTCAGCAATTAAACCCAGAGGAGATACAAGAATGCAGCTTCAGTGAACATAAGGTTCTTCAGTCCACAGTAGACTTCAGGTCCTTTTTGGAGTCTATTAATGTGTACAGGCTCAGTAATAGGCTGTTTTGGGTTTGTTGGTTTGTTTTTTTTCTTTAACAGCTGCAATGTGTAAGTTGTGAGCAAAATGGGTTTTTTTCTGAACTGTTGAAAAACTATTGGCTTACATATTTCACTTATCCTTTTTTCTTTTATTTGGGGGGGAAGGGTGGGGCAGAGTATGTTGTACAGGTTCATGTAACTATAGAACACTCTTCCTTTTTAAAAAATTATTAACTGTGTGGAGCATTACTACAACAATTCCTCTATTTCAAATATTGTTTGTGAATATAATAAATTCTACTCTTTATTTATTTAAGATTGTAGTTGTGTTCTTCATCCTTTGTATTTTGTGGAATGCATTACTAAGCAACATGTAGTGGCACTGAGGTCTATTCCCAGTCTTTCTGTACAGCTCTATGAACTCATTATACATATTTATCAGCTAAAACTACATAACATTATTTATCAAAATACCACTTAGAAACTTTATCTCCTAAAATAAAATACAGTACATAAACCCCATGTAATAAACCCCAGTGTAATCAACTTTCTTGCATATAAAGTATATATTGAATTATCTTGAGATAATCATCAAGATGTATTGAACCAAGTGGTAAATATTGATTCAGTCGAGATTAATATTTACCTCAAGGGTCGATAAATTTTGATGTTGACTGAAATGTGAAGTCGATATATATATTGGTAATACATTCTGAATGCATTCAGCAGAAATATCTAGAAATCTGTTCTATAAACCTAAGGATCCCAAGGGACACCTTCCTCACATTATCTGTGACTCCGTAGTTCTTTATATCTAAATACAAACAAATACAGCATGCATGTATCTTGTTCCAAGACCCTGACATAGTACATGATCTTGAGATTAATTGCAAAGATTTTGTGATGTTGTGGAATAACATGATTTTTTTGGTCACATGATAGCACCTTTTTTCAGACCTTTTTCAGACCTTTAAAACATATTTCAGGAATTACAACATGGCAGTTGAGCACTCTTGGGCATTGGAGTGTCTTTCTGATCTGAATGCCTTTATCATATACCTTGACTCTTGGGAGAACAGACTGACTTCCACCTTTCTCTAACCTTCTTTCAGGTAGTGAGTAATCAGGTCTCCCCTCAGCCTTCTTTTCTCCAGGCTAAACAACCATAGTTCCCTCAGCCACTTTTCATAAGACTTAAGACTTGTTTTCTAGACCCTTCACCATCTTGTGTAGTTCTTTGAACTTGCTCCAGCACCTAGATGTCCCTCTTGTAGTGAGGGAGCCAAAACTGAACACACTATTTGAGGTGCAGCCTCACCAGTGCTGAGTTCAGGGGGATGATGACTTCACTAATCCTACTACCCTGAGTTTTTAACCACAGGTTTTGTTTTTTTGTTTGGGGTTTTTTTTCCTCTTCACATCAATTCTAGCAGAAAGGAAAAGCCAATGGCTATGACAGGCTGGTCCTCATCCTACAACTGCTACTACAGTAACAAGATTCTATGAAGCTATTGCTGCTAGTTCCCAAAGACAGACATTATCACTATTGTTGGATCCAGAAGCACTAGATAGTACTAAATGCCACTGGGAGCCATAGTGAAATTGAAGATCAACAGTGTTTTCATAACAGATGCAACCATATACACTACTAATGGAATGTATACCCTGAGGCAATATAGTCTTGAAATGACTTGCAGAAGCAGCTTTTCATACCATTCAGAAGACAGGGACAGACAGAAATAATCTCACTGACAGTGTGAGTCTGTCGCTGATCTTCATATGTATCGAGTTGTCTCTGCTGCTCAAGACTGTCTGTAAAATAAGGTCACGAAAGACTCTGGAATGTGTTATACTGACTGTTGCTTTCAGAGATATGCAGTATTTGAAGCCATGAGAAATACTGTGGGTTGTGCAATATGGCTGTATGTAGTTAGAGACTGGTCTTTAGCAGAAAGAAGAAAAATAAACATGAAACAGCCACAGAAGTAAGAATGTTTTGAAGCTAAAATATTATATTAGTGATGAAATGCAAAATAAGCTGATTAAAGAAATAGTTGTGTTTTGAATGTGAGAGAGCTCCTGGTCTCTGTTTCAGTAGAGACAGGAAGAGGAATGGAAAGCATTAGGCCATTTATACAAATCTTTAAGACTATTTCTCTATTGCACTAAATTGATTCTGCATTTTCAAATGGAAGGATCCAGGATGGGTTTACATTATTTTCAAACAATACTTAAGGAAAAATACTGAAACATTTTATGAACTACATCTCTGATAATAAAACGTGTGTTTTTCTAATAATTTGTTCTGGTAAAAGGAAATGTATAGGGTTAGAGTGCAATTAATGTGCAGAGAGATGTTTGTATAATACTGTGTTTGTGGTCTAAGGCAGTATTAACATTTTCTTTACTGTTACTTTCTCTGATTTAGGACTGTGGATAACAAGAAAAATAAAATAATAAAAAAAGACCTCTATATGCTAGTTTAAACCCAAAACCCAACCTATGCTTCAGGATGTGTGAAAAATGCTCCCAATGCTTTATTATATCCATCTCTCAGAAAAAGTGACATTGCACTTTTTAAAAACTATTGGTGGAATAAAGCATTCTAAATATGAAGCATTACAAAGGATAATTAGTGCTAAAACAAACTTAACTGTAAATATGTTAGCTTAATGGTTCCATTCTGAAATCAGTCTAATACCCAGTACTGTGAACAGTAGGAGATATCCAAGTGGAGGTGTATGCTATTATAGTTATTATTTTTCTTTTTATCTGCATTCCTTACTGTATTCAGGGTATCACAGTTCTATTATAGTGTTTAAATTGTTATTAAAATAATTTTATATCAAAACTCCAAAAGGCCCAAATTAACAGCAAATGTACAATGCTGTTTCCCTTGTAAGACTGCCTTTAAAAACTGCAAAATATGAACACCTGCTCTTTAATATCTCTTCCTGTTTCTGTCCAGACCTGAATTTATAACAGGGAGGCTTAAAGTTTAGCAAATTTTCATGGAAAAAATAGTGTGAAGCTCCAGTTGGTGTGATTTTTATCTGCATCATACTGCTATTAGTGACTGAAATTTTCCATCCATTTCATAGTTTCTTTTAATGTGCACTAGATATAAATTTCAGCTAAGCCATGAGCTACAGCATCAATGCTTTTAACTGGCCAGGAGATGAGATTAACCAATTTGTTTCATATGATTTTTGCAGCATTTGTGCTCATACCTGTTAGTGAAAAGAGGTATACTAATCCATTTCTTATTTCTATATGGTCTAGAGACACTGAAAATTAATTAATGATATATATCTTTTTTTAACACCCAAAACAAGCCACCTCAAAAATGGAAGTAACACTGTTCTTGCTATATTTCAAGTTTATATTCGGATTAATGAGCAAATGTTCCATTTGCTAAATGTGTGTAAAGGATATGGCTTTCTTTCATTTTGCTATCCCACAGTATTATATGTTTACAGTGTGGTATAATCAGGGCACAGGAAAAAAAAAAAATAGTATTTGCTAGTTTAATTCAATGACAAAATTCAAGTTCCCCGAGGTAAGGTTAAGCAGGAGCTCATATAGTCAGGGTTGAAATTCAGACACTGCAGATATAATCCATCTCCCTGACACATGCAGTGCTTCATTGTGAGACTGCCAGACACAGTCTGCTGAGATGGGAATGTCACAGAATACCAAAACAGGGAGAGAGGCAGTTTTGTTCATCATTGCCTTTATCTACGAAAATTCACCTAACAGTCTACATATATAGCTGTTGCCAGACAGAGAAATATGAATGCAGCATGGAGATACAGAAGCTAACATTCAGAGAACGATATGGAGCATATGCTGGGAGCTTGAAATTACCTGAAGATAATTTGGGTAGTTAATCAGGTTAATTGCTTATCTTTTAAGGCAATATTTTGGTGCAGACGCTGAGTCACCACTTCTGTTGTCTAGCAGAGATCAATGATATGCTTGACTGCCTGCATCTTCTACTGAATTTGGAAACTAAATGACAAAAGGGACCCTGAAGGCTAAGAAAGTGCACTGTCATCACAAGGGAGGCAGGCAGAAAGAGCTGCAGTAGTGGAAGTGTTTGGGGAGAAGCTTTTTCAAAAACATAAAGTGCTGCTGGTCTTGCAATTCCTCCTTCAGTTATGCCCAGTCTGTTAATGTATTTATATATCCATGCTGGGGACAACAGGGAAAAAAAATCTGGAACCAATATTGAGGGAATTAAGGTTCCAAAATGTGAGATGCATATGTACGTGTATCTTAGATATATGTGCAATTTTTCTCTTATACAAAAAGTATATCAACTCAACTTGGCTGTATGAGCTAGTCATATAGATTTTGATGGATTTTCAAATGCTCATGACAGATAGAAAAATATTAAAAGTGTGTAAGTGCCTGGCCTGTAGCAGTTTCATCCTGGCATGAGCATAGGCAGCCTTTCTGTAAACTGTTGAGGTTCCTGGGTAGTTATGGCTGTAATCAGAAAGGAAGCAAGCTTCGAAGGTTCTGAAAAAACACACCCTTACCATAGACTTGGCAGAAACCAGGCTGACCATATGACCAAAAGGGCTGGAAAAACATGGTTGTCTGGGTTTATGTCTGGACATAGGACAAGCTTAGCATTGTGATTAAGCATGGTTGACTCTAGCTTCAAAAGGGTGTTTTTATTTGAAATGGGGTATCCTGTTCTAAACGTACAGAGCAATACATCTGTATATGCATTTCCCTGCAATTTGTAAAAGGCAGCCTTTAGCTAAAAGCACTACTATGACATGAATCAGCAGTTCAGTGGCACAGCTGAGGAGCTTGAAGCAGTGGGGTGAATAGAAGGGCATGTATCAAAGTCTCATATAACCACTGTACAGATGCTAATAGTTCCCAGGTTTATGGCAAATGTTTCATGAGGAATGTGCAAACAAATAAAAGTTTAGAATGTGCAGCAGATGGGTTATCTGTTGGGGAAAAGGTCAGGTTAAATACTTTGACACTGGTTTAGTGCCTCTCCTGTCTTCTTCAGTTTCTGTGATCAATCATTTCATTCTGTCTGCATCATGACAATTTTCAGTGCCCCCTTTGAATCTTTCTTTCAATCCCAATACAATCTACTGTTTTTTTGCAAAGTGGTCTGCATTACCACATAGCAAAACAAGTGGATGAAAATTTGTTTTTTCAAGTTTTTTCTATCGCTCCTATTTCGACCAGGGTAAGTTATGTCTCAAGTATCTTGCTTTGAATCTCTTTCTTACCTATTATAACAAAAAGTGTCAGGGTTGGAGGGAAACTCCATCATGTTACCTCAATTTTCTTGAATATATTGATTGTGAGGAAAGTATTGAAGATCATTACAACAGAAGAAAGTAGTGCAGAGTTGTTATTCTTTTCTCCACCTGCACTGATTGCAGACACACCTGGCTTCTCATGTGATAGCAAGTTCTAAGGAACCTTGCTTTGCCTCTTTTCAACATTAGCAACTCTTACTGCACATTTCTTCAGAAGAATACTGATACATTGAAATACTGGGCATGGTGATCAGAGGTAAATCTGACTGCTACTGTCACTTAGAAAAGGATTAGCCTTATCTGGTTTGGTGATTTTATGAAAAAAAGCTTAATATGCCATTCAACATTCATCTCACATGCTTAATTTTTTTGTAAGTCCGAAGTGGGTTTTTAGGTATACCAAGTCCAACAAACCCAAGATACCCAGAAATAGATTTATGTTTCCATATCTAGCAAAAAATACAGGAAAAGTCTATGTGATATTTCTAAGCAGCTGACAGGGAGAAACACAGGCATCATAAGAGATTTTCCTTTTGAGTTATTATATCAGGGAGTCAGATAAAATATTTTAATCAGAATTGTATAGATAAAAATAGTAACAAAACTTCAAGATTTTACTTACTGGATGTACAATGGTTCTTTTGGAAGTTTTTTTTTTCTTGGAAGAGAAAATATGTGGCAAAGATATATGCTATTATATATACTCTTTTAGTCACTTTTTTTTTTACATAGAAAAAAATCTTA